>JAVQJL010007916.1:0-92692 GCA_036024295.1 Nannoperca obscura
CTCCCCACCGTTGTCATGGGCAACGTGAGATCGCTAGCTAACAAGATGGAGGAGCTAACGGGGCTGGCCCGGAGTCGGACGGAGTGTCGGGAGTGCAGTGTAATGTGCTTCTGTGAAACGTGGTTACACAAGGACATCCCAGATAACAACGTGTCCATCGAGGGCTTCCTGACTGTTCGTGCTGACAGACAGCTGAGGAGACTCCACTCCGGAAAGGCTGCAGGACCTGACGGTGCCTGTGCCTCTCAGCTTTGTGGAGTCTGCAGCATGTCTTCAGCATGAGTCTGAGTCTGCAGAGGGTCCCTGTGCTGTGGAAGACTTCCTGCCTAGTTCCTGTTCCAAAGACTCCACGCCCCAGTGGAGCCAAGGACTACAGAGCTGTGGCACTGACCTCCCACATCATGAAGGCCCTGGAAAGACTCGTCCTGGAGCAGCTCAGGCCCCTGGTCCAACTATATTCAGACCCTCTACATTCTATACCCTCTACACCCTCTATATTCTACTGTTTATTATTCTTTTTTCAATAACTTTTTTTGAGCAGTGTAACTATCAAAAAGCAATTTCCCTTCTGGGATCAAAAAGTATTCTGATTCTGATTCTGATTGGTGTAAAGGTGAACCTTAGGCCCAGTCTGAGGTCCTGAGCACTTTCTGTACCCACTGTATGTCGAGTCATTGGAGGAAAGGCACATCAATGAGCAAAACTTGTTCAAAACAATACTGGAATTTCATTCATTCATTTCATCAATGTGGTCACATAATTTGCCAGGTATAAAATTCACCGGATTAGCAAAAACAGAAATTTCCATGTGGTTGTTTTATCCATAGTGCACACCCTGACTTTGTACACACGTTTACCGTTCCGTTTACAGGATTTGCCATGTTAGCAAAGGTCTAATTGGCTGTGGAAGGATTAGCCAGACTGCTACCATTGGCTATTAGTAAAAAGAAAGTGGTTATTCACTCGCTCATGGGCACTGGGTGGATAGTCTGTGCTTGGCTAATTGCAAGCATGAAAATAGCCCCTTATCTCACCACATCCTTTTATGCAAATCTAATTCTGACGAACTGTTCCAACAATATTCCCTTAGAACATACCACCACTAAACACAGAGGTGAGGACAAGCAGTTGTAGCCTACATTCATTTTTGACACAATGTCCAAGACTTTTCATGTCATACCGGATGGTTTGGGGCTTGTTTGTTTTCAGTCAGAGCTGAAACGCTCGCATTAAACTGTATATTTACACAGTGGTTTTATTATTTCACCTAATAACAGAGCATGTAAAATACATTGTGAAAACAATCCTCAGTGGTCCAGAACAACAAACCCAGTGTTGACACAGGGAAGGGTTAGAATAACTCAGAGAGGGCTGGGAAAAGCACTTCCTATACAATCAAGCATTTGCGGTGGGAAACAGAAACACTGTACCTGATGGTGTTTGGGGAGAAGCCTACCGTTGTATTTACAAAGGAGGACCCCTTGATGAGATGTTTTTTTAATTTCATTTAAAAAAGGCACACAAACATTCTCAGACTTATCTCGAAACAAAAAAGATCCTGTATTACGCAAAGAAAAACCAAGACTCCTGGTCTACCTGAAACAGTTAAGACCTAACATATTCAACATGGGCTAGTTGCCATTGCAAATGTGGGGGGGGGGGAAACATCCCCAAGCTCGAACTAAATGTCCTGCCTTCTATTCCAGGAGGCTATCCTCTCAGCCCTGTCTAGTGAAAAGAGGCTGATTCTAATAAGCCGTTCTTGTCTTTCAGTCAGTCTGTGTTTCTCTCCGACCCTGTATCCTCCTCCTCCTCCTTCTCCCCCCCCACCTCTCTCTCTCTCTCTCTCTCATGTCTCCTTCTCTGTCTCTTTCTCTGTCTGACCCATGAGCCAGTCTGTTGGAGCAGATGGAACCATATATCCCCATCGCTCTCCGTAGGCCTGAGGATTTAAAATGTAAAAGAGATGTGTGTGGAATAGGCAGGGGCCGGTCGATAAAGGGCAGCAGAAACCGGGATTCTCAGCTTAGTCCATGTTCATCAGACAAGTACAAACTATAACTGTGCTATAGAGCTAAGATGTAGACTCTAAACTCACCACCATCCCGGCATTGTCTGTCCTTACTGAGTGCCTAATCCAACATTTTGTCCGACATGATTTAAGCAGAGCAGGAAACTGTATTTCTATTGGTAACAGAGGCAGATGCTCCAAAAACTTCTTGTCGATAGAAAATTGACAACAAAAACAGTTAAGTAAAAATTACCAACATTTGTTGGTCTCAGCTTAAATTAATAAAATACGTCATATATTCTCTTTTCCATCATTGTTATAAATCACCATGAATTGAATATATTTGGGTTGGTCAAACAGAACAAGACAATTTAAGGCATCCCCTTAAAACATGTTCAAAAAGTAATAAACCAACTCAATGCTTTCAGTAACAATTCATGAGCAAAATTAAACAGCAATGTTTCAGGATGTTTTTCCTGAGGCTTTCCAAGTTACCTTGGCCAGAAATGTGGAGTCAGACCTGCCTTCATCCACACCTCTCCTCAGGCCACCTTACAGGTAATGAGAAAGTATCTGGACACTGTATCTGTCGTCTGGGAGAAGATTCTGCTTCGTCCTCCATCTCTGGGTGTCAGGTTGACAGACAGGAAGAGTGAAGAACAACAGGCAGACGAGGTCGTGAGCAGTACAATCGATTGCCAGCTGACTAGCAAGGTCCATTATACTGACAGGCCGGAGCCACAACACGACAACGTGCACTCCACCAACGCCCTCATTACTACCTATGAATCTCTCGCTGGGACCAATCTCTCTCGCACGCGCTCTCTCCTTCCTATTTGCTCTCCTTTGCTTCGTCTCTCCAGTACATCTCCCTGGGCAAAGAACAGGACTGAATTTCACTCTGTCAATCTGATGGAAGCATTCTAAAAGAGCAAAAGCCACACCTAAGCCTCCGCACTTAAGTTCACGTACTAGGCAAGCAATGGATATGAATATGTAAGTGATACACTGTTCTCCAGAGCTATGTTCTTGAGAAAAAGGCAGCCTAAATGTACATTAAAGCCTGTGCAATGCTGAAGAAATGTCAACTGTCTGCGAAGGAAAACCTCTGCCATATTAAACATTTCTTCCACCTTCACCCTGTCTTTCAGCTGTGCCATGTTCTCTTCCCCCTCTCCCCCCACCATACCTCTAGTTATACTGAAATCCTTAGTCCTTGGAAGACTTATTTATACTCACCTACTCCACCCCTCTACCTCACAGTGAAGCTGCAGATAGGATTTACCTGCAGCTGAGACATCCTCCAGACTATCAATTACCACCAGTGTAGAGTCACTGTTCTGCAGCTTGACTAACAAGACACACAGCGTGCGTGCACACACACACATCTCTTGGACACATTCAGTTAAAGAAATTCTGAGTTTACTGTGAGTCAAAGGATTTTACTGACTAATCAAATAGTAAAATAATAAAATCATAAAACAATCCAGACAAGAGCGTGAATACATCCAGTCAAACAAACTGGTATTTAGATCAAGTGTTCTATATAAGAAGAGCAGAAATTATAAGTGAAAATGTCAGAGATGCTTTTTTCAGAAAATACTATTTATGGAAAAATCTGTAAAACTTATGTCAAGTTAGGTCACTTCAGGAATTACAATAACATGCTGAAAATGAATTAAGAACCCAAGAAAACACCAGAGCTGGTGCTATGACTTAACTTTTGACCCACCAATAACCTTACATGTTGTTCAAGGATGTGTGGGTAGAAGTGTTGTGCTTGCAAATGATTACCAAGTGAAATAAAAATGCAAAAACACGCAACTTGGGAGCCCTCACTGCAGTCAATTTGTATGGTTGTGATGCTTGACTGGTCTGTGATGTGCTGAAAACAGATATATCACAAAATTCTTCCTGACATGTCATCTCACTCTCTGACAACGATTAGACTGAACACCAGGCAGTTACACACACAGAAAGACATGCAGGGACAGGACCTGTCACTCACCCCTCCGGATCCACCCCGACGCCTAAAGTGCCTCTGTCAGGTCAACAAATGAAAAGCCATCACAGCCAATGCTGTAGTCATCAAGCTGAAGTCATTCCATAGACTGCTTAAATGCTATCTTGCCTGGACTTGTTAAACTTAGTTGAGCATGTTTGGACTGAAGGCGTCAGCTTTGATTCCCAGGCCATCCAGGAAACAGAAATCATGTAGGGGCCGTCGCCCATAGGCTAACTCTGTAAAGCACAACACAGCTCCCATTCAAACCATTAAAACCACTAGCCTCATGGGATAATGAGCAACATGGACTTTCATGCATGGACCAACATGTGCAAAAATGTACTATGCATTATTTAAATCAAACATAATATTAGATTGCCTTATCGGTTAGCTTAAAGGCATTCACGTGGTTTAAATGTTCATATTGGCATTTAAGTTGAGTTTTCAAGCATGAGAGTCAAAGGGGCTTTCCTATTAACTATAAAGAGGGAACTGGTTATTCCTCTACTTCCCCTTTCCTCAACCAGTCCTCCTGTCTGACTGTCAGCCTAGGCAGCCAAGTCTCCCATGTTTACTAATGTAGAAGCAACCCCTTTATCAGGGAAGAGATTTGTAGGGAAGAGGCAGGGGATTAGCCATCAAATTACCAGGCAGACAGCATCCCTGCTCCAGGGTTGTGAAGCAGTAATCTCTGAGGCTGAAGGGGGAGATCCAGATAAAGGTTTGGGATTGGTGCTGTGGAACTACAAACTCTAAACTGGGCATAAGCAAAATATGAAAGTGTGATTTAGGGAAGCAATTTTTTCGAAGCAAGTTCCCACTTCCATTTTTGTGGTAACTTCTTTTTTAGGACCAGATCACATTATATGCGTTCTCCCATGCTGTTGGGTTATGGGGTATCATTACATAGCCCAACACCCTCACAGTGCAATGTTTTTGTTAGGTGAAAGCTTTCAAACAGGAATGCTGTAGCTAGGAAGTGCTAGTGGAATTAGATTTCAGTTGCCTTGCCCATGGTTCTTGCATTGTCACCCCTCTGCCCTCCCTTAAGCAAGCAGTACTGTCCTCAGAGAAAACCCCCTGGACACAGGAATGTTTCATCAACGCCTCAGCCCCCAGCATCCTTACAGGGCCACAGTGGGCCAACAGGCGCTGCACAGGCAGGCTATAAATAAGTCAGGCATTGTAATGAAACCAAATGAATCTCCATCCATCTTCCCAAAACAAGCCAGGGACCTCAGAGTCCTGCAGGAGGAAGAGTCATTGCCTGCATTTCCGGACAAACCACAAAATGAACAGAAGCCAAACGTTATATCGGAGCTGAATACATCCCACTGTAGAACAAGCAACACGCGTGCCATACTCTCAGATGCTAGTGTGGGTACGCCCAAGTCTGTAGATTGGTATCTTGACAAGACTGTCAAGGTTAATTATTCCTTTCTATTCCATCTTAGTGATAGTAAGAGAGAGCCTGTCCTACTTGCTGCTATTTCAGATGAGCAGCAGAGGACTGCTGAAAAAGAAGTCACAACTTTGGAGGAAGTGACAGGGGAGCTGATAAAGTAATCAAGTAGAATGTCGAGTCTAAGCCAGGCATTTGAAGAAATTGGGAGACTGAGCAAACAAGGGTGGTGCTGGAGGCAGAGGGATAAATCAGCCACAAAACTATGCTCCCAGAACCAACAACCAAATAAATCAAGCTTACATTCAACTTTATTTGCTTTATAGCTTCACAGTTTACTGAAGAGAAAGGTAAAGCTGTGACCTTTAATTCCCTTTAATTAAGATATTAGCAACGTATCATGCAGTAATTCAGTGATATATCATGGAAATGAATGGTATCATGCAAGGGAGCAACAACAGGGATCCCTGATTTTTTTTTTTTTTTAGAAAGTAGCTTATTGCCTGGCAGAATTTGTATTTGCCATGGCCAATGTATGTCTCCAAGTTGCATCGCTGCAGATTTCACACACGGAAATATAAGCTTTGGCCTTGTCATACATACAGAGTACAAAAAATGCAGCTGCCCCTGAAAATGGAGGCTATTTCAATCAATGTGGAGGCGTAATGGGATGATGTGGAATTGAAATGAGTTTTGTGCAAGGAGGGAAATGTCCTCTCTGACAAAGCGGATTTGTGTTCCCATTGAGAAAGCCATGGCTGTAATGCATAGACCTAAGGTTTAAATGAAAGGTGCAAGGCTATGAGCACAAAATAGACCTCTGATGGCTAGCTATAACTGGTGCATAAAATACAGCCAGATACGTTTAAGATGCAAAATAGAATATATATAATGTAAAAAAGGGAACAGGAAAGGACTGAAGGTATGGCAAGAGCTGAATACAAACTAAGCCTGAGCACTGTGATCCACTTGAAGCTACTCTGCCACAGATGCAGTTGGACAATTTCTACTCATCACCAATTAGCAACAAAAAATCACCTTCTCAAAAATAAACCCATCTGCTAATTTGGATATGATCTCGTGTCAAAACCTTAACGCGTGTAGCTTGTGAAGATGTCAAAGCATAAGCATAGAGCTAGTTCAATCGCATGTGCTCTCCTGCTTGGGGCAGCTGAGGAAAACCATTCTTGTCAAAACACTGGGGATTTTAGCGCTAAAGAAGGCCTTTTTTTCCCTCAACCGTCTCCTCAGCACCTGTCACAATGAATGAGCGACTGTCTGCAAGAAAGAAGTGTCACAACTGAGACCAAAAATGGGCTATGAGAACAGCCAACACATCACACATGCGGTGGCCGCTGATTGACAACGCACATTACGCAGGACATATCTGGCACACTCACCCCTAGCTGCATAAACATGTTATTTAGTATTGATGATTGACAATTGGGCTTTGCATTCATAAAACAACTACTCATGACCCTGTCACCATCAGGCAACAACTCCTGACACAAAAACAAATGAGAAACTTCCCTCTGCTGGCATTTCAACGTCCGAGACGTAATCTTAAACACGTCTACGCTACAGCATCAAAGCTTTGAACTTTAATAACCCAACAAAGCGAGTAGGTTTTCTGTCTGCTTACAGTATGCGTCATAGACAAATGTCTGGCTCCGCTGACACAATCGCCTTCAGAGACATTGATCTGTGATTGTAAGCAACCTCTTTCATGTCCCAACTGAGACTAGAGTGATTAAGCAGATCCATCATGCGTTAACAGGCCATTACACATCACCCAATTCAACGATGATGAGAAATCAAGTTGTATTGAAAAATCCATATGCTCAGCCCATAATTACTTTTAAGGAATCCGATAGGCAGAGATTGAGTGATTGACTGTTCCACACAGAGCAATTTATTCATAAGGAAAGACCTCAGCCAGAGCAGTCGTTTAAGTGACGGATATTATGTATGTATGGTCAGTTAATCCAATAAGGAGCAGTGGTATACAAATGGCTGTAGTTTCTTCCCCTCAGGTCACTTCCTAGACATCCCTTAATGTTTCTCTGGAACATTACTGGTGACGAAGTGACTGCAGCACAGTCGTAAAAGTGGAATGAAGGGTCAGTGGCCTGCGCGGTGGAGGTGAAGGAGGACGACCTACAGGTCATCCGGTGTGGACGGGGATTGGCTGTGTTTGAACAAATGGCCGTGGCTGATGGTTCTTTCGTCTTGTTTGTTTATGCTACCGGGCAGCTGAACAGACATTTTAACGTGTCCATCTTGAGTTTCGCCTCAAGGTCGTTTTTTAATCAAGTCTGGGTTAGGGGATGTGAGGGATGTACTCCTGAATCATTAACTAAAAAGGAAAAGTATAACCAATAAATAAATAATAAGCAAGCCCAAAGCTTGGGTACAACTAAGAAAGAAAACACACAAGTTCCCATTGCAGTGAGACAGACCCATGGGGAAGTCTAGCCCTTGCAAAGGCCAAACAAAATGAGACAGACATGTTGTCTAAACTACGCTCTATGAAAGCTTAAGACAGCTTTGATGGAAAAGAGCAAGTTGCAAAAAGGATATTTTTTTTCCCACTGACACCAGCTCCTTGTATTGGGCAACAAACGTATTGTGCAACAACTGCCACATTTATTGTGACTAAGAACAAGATGAAGTCAGTCCAAAAGTTTCTCATCCAAACATATAAAAGTTTTATGTTGTAATAAAAAACAAACAAAACATTATAGATATCTAAATCTAGAGCAGGTTATTCTTTGTTGAAATGAAGGTTCAAAAAGTCTTTCCCAAAGATTTTGTTCAGCTAAGATGTAGCTGATAATCAGTGAGAGAAAAGCACACTTTAAACCTTTAAATCACACTTTGAGAAACATGTATTACAGGTTATACTTTGTTGAAAGCCAGGCACAAACCGTTTCCAAACGTCATAATTTGTGATCTCCAAAAGTTCCCCTTCACAATTATCTGGGATTTCAAAGCTTTTCGGTGTCTCCTAACTGGAATTCTTGTTGCTGAAACTTTACCCTCCAGATTGCCCAGGGAGATAAAGACAACTGGAAAAACAGGTTGTTTGGCCTCAGTGTAGGCCTAATGCAGCAGAGCGGCAGGGTGCCTCACCTTAGCAGCGGTAGCTAGGGGACATTCTATGGCCCTTCTATTCAAAGTCCTCTGAATACGTAGGGGAGGGCTCGCACCAGACAGGGCAATTTGCCAGAGAGCCAGCCAATAGAGCTAAGCCAAGACGAGGTTAAACTATTGTTTTGCCTTAACAAGCAAGAGTGAGCAAGGACAAAAGTAAAGGGGACAAAAGAATAGTAAGAAAATACCTGACCATTGAACTGTAACACATCAACTTATTTTGTTACTTTTTTTTAAAAGAGCCAAGTTAAAAATATCCTCAGATGAAAAATAACACATGCTGCAAAAGGACATAGACATATAAAGAGTCTAGGACAGCCCAGCCAGTTTAAAAAAAAATGCACCTGTGCCTCATCTGCTTTTAAGAAGTAGTAACTTTAGTTTTCTTCATTTTCCTTCACACTTACCCATGCATGTCAATTAGATAGACTTGAAAACAAATTCCTTATATTCCTTATTCCAGAGAGCGAGAGAGCACGAGAGCGAGAGCAAGAGCGAGAGAGAGAGAGAGAGTGTATCCAAATCCTAGAGAAGAAAATCCAGCAGTATCCACGAAAAATTATTCCTGAACAATGTCTTGTGAAAAAATGTCTGAGAGAAAGTAGTCTCCAGCTCCTGTTCAGTTATTCCATTCACAACATTTCATTAAAGCAGAGGAACTGTCTGGTGGCTCTCCAGCAATACATTTCCAGCTGTGGCTTTAGAGCAATGTGGCTTGGGGAGAGATCCTTCTGAGCCAGAGCGCCGTTCACACACTGAGCGGGTATTCAGGGAGTGACTGGGAGAAGCCAAACCCACCATGTGATGTCACTGGTGTCAAATTTCAGTGGGAAAAGGGAGGAAGCTGCAGGGCCTTACCTTTGTGAACCCTGACCAATGAGAGACACTTTTGTATTTCACCTGCATGTAGAAATAAAGGTTGGGGGTACGAGTACGCGTGACGTGATGTGTGCAGCTTAAAGACTTCATTATGTCTTATCTGTTGACCACCTTTCAGAGGAATGTGACCTAATGTCAGCTCATATGCACCAGGCTTATCCTAAACCTAACAAAAAAACAAAAAAAAAGGCAGGCTATCTGGCATTTCCAACATCCCCAATTTTACTTTGTAATGAAACCCCTGCATGTATTTCAAAATCAATTTGCCATGTCATTATAGCTGTAACTAAGGGGTTCACAAAGTGTGACCTTGAAACAAGAAGCATTTCCAGGGGACTACGCTAATATAAGATGTCCTGTAACATGATTTGTGGATAATGAACCTGTTTGAAAATTTATTTTTCTCTCTCTCATGCTTAAAAAAAAGGAAGAAAATAAATATGCAAAATCCCCATTCTTAAATCAGAAAGGCGTTGAGTGTACACACACACACACACACACACACACACACACACACAGCTCCCAAACACACTGGTTCTCACTCCCTCCGGTCAAACTCTTCTAGCAATGGAGCTAATCATCCACAACAGATGTTCAGAAATGTTCAGTTGGATTTATGACAGAGCTCAGAGGAACAGCCAAGTCAGCCTCTGGTGCTGTTTTTCTCTTCCATCCTACAAGGACAAGGGATTGCACTCAGAGAGGACGTCAGCACAACCATTCTCTTCCCTAAAAATTCCCTCGCTCTCTGAGATTCACCATCCGAGACGACAGTGCCTTAATAGATCACAGAGCCTCGGGACCTTGGGGAGATGTTTGCTCATTTATCCCAATAATACTGTGTGGACTGTAACTTGACTCATCCAGCAATGCTTCAACAATGTTTTGCCCTCGACGTAATGATGTTTTTTTCATATATACATCAGTGGCATTGCTGACGCTGCAAGCCATGACCTAGTCCGGGACAAATGTTTTTAGATGAAGCCACATATAATACCATGTTGCATTAATAACTAAATTATACCTTACAGCTATAACATACTATGTTAGTACTTCCTGAAAGGGGAAGATAAACCTTTGTTATTGCCACACTGTTGGTTAGTATAACTCCTTTCCTAATTAATCTAAACATGGCAGTACTGCTGCTACAGCACAATACCTTAAAGAAATTAACATAGCAAAAGATATTCAGAGTCAGTATGAGGGTTTCCACTAAAAGCAGCAATGTTGAATGTCTTCTAGGCTTAAACTCTGCTGAAGGAAATGGCGAACTGCAATGTCTTCTACATTTCTCTTTGTTGTTAACAGTGGGAGACAGTCTGATTTTACTGCAGGCTGTAGATCTGTGCA
Organism: Nannoperca obscura; assembly: GCA_036024295.1. Taxonomy (NCBI): domain Eukaryota; kingdom Metazoa; phylum Chordata; class Actinopteri; order Centrarchiformes; family Percichthyidae; genus Nannoperca; species Nannoperca obscura. Next base: position 10,801 of record JAVQJL010007916.1, read on the forward strand.
CACAACAGACTTTGAGCAAGAGAAAGATTTGTTTTATTTTTACTTTCCTTCCAGTTTAGAACAAATATGATGTGGTTCATCTGATAAAAAAGTAATTTCATTTGTACGGCCTAAATATATTTTAGCAATAATTGTACTAATAAAAAAATGTGATCTCTCAAGCATGCACCATGGATAAAAAGGAGAACAACCAATCTGGACATTTTGGAAACCTCTCATTCCTTACAAACTCATAAGAGTTTGAGAGGGAACCTTCTGGAGAATAATTATTACACCCACACACCCCTGAGGAGAGAAGAAAAAGTATTTTTGTGGGTGTAAAAGAGTCTGTGCCAACTCAAATGTCACATTTATCTGAGATCAAATCGCTGAACAAATCCCACAGTGGTAAAAGGTAGAAGTAAAAAATTATTGGCTGGTGGTTTTAACGGCAGAGTGGGAGAGAAAATTAATTGTGAGCTACAGTAATGTAGTGTGACAGTTGCACAACAATGCGCCATTTCATCTCTAGTGTAATCTCATTTAAGTGCAATGTAAAACTCAAAACACAGATGGAGTCTAGCAGTAACCCCCAATGTGAGATTAAAGCAGTTGCCTCAACTGAGTTTTGTAGCTCAGGCAGTTTTAGGACTTATCTTTTGCCCCACCCCCCAAGAGCTTGAATAGATTTGGAAACACCCCCTACCAAGTCTGACAATTTATAACATTGTGACAACCACCCATCCCCCGCTGATTTCATTAGACTGAAAAAAAGATTGACAACCTCTTCAATCTGAAGGAGCCAGTCTGCTAACTACTCCCCAGTTCATAAATTCAAGTGAAAGCTTGATTTTGTGAGATTTTTCTGGCTTTTCTGGCTTTATTTGGGGATTATTTTATGTACAAAATCTGTTCCGCAGCTGCAGGGTTATCTGCAGGTGAGGAACACCTGGATCGAGCCAGGCATTGACCTCAGCTCCTCTGTGGTAGCGGACGTCACCATCTGATGGGAAACTGCACTTGCCTGCTGTAGGATGGGATGAATCACATCGGCCCTGGGCTTTATCAATATAACGGTCTGCAACACCTAACACGTCTGCCAAAACATTTTAACAAGGTTCAGCTTCGAGGTAAGAAAGTAAGATTCTTGGTCCAGTGTCAGAAGAGCACACATTGACTGAATAAATGATGTGTATCATTACAAGAATACACTGTATTTACTGCATTTTGAAACACTACAGTCTATATTATTATCTATCATATAAAGTCATGTTTTTTTAAATACATATTTTAAATGGCATCCAAATAAACATGCTTTATCTTCCCATTCAGAGGGGTCGCTGATAAACACAGTTCTGGCTGCATGCCAGCGAAAAAATGCTGACCTGTGTCGTAAACACTGAGCTGTGAAAGTCAGTGTGCTGCTGCTGATGGGCTCTTAAGACTAGCACTATGTCATCATGTCCAAAAGCACAGCTGGGCAACACCTGTTAGCTTAAAATCACCAGCCCAATTCACAATTTACTGAGGCTTGGCTACTGACATTGTCTGTTTGTTAGCTAATTTACCTCCAGATTGCAATCGTGGTGCTGTCTATATCACACGCGGATCATATTATACCTTATAAACATAGGTTACATGCAAATTATCGATGTAACAGTTAACCTCAGCCTGTGATCTAGGACGAGATAAATTACAGGGATAGCTTAATCTACAACAGAAGCATGTGAGAACTATATAATTATACTACTTTATATATCATTTTCCTTTATGAAAGCCACCAAATTATGTTTATCACCCATTAGTGAAGAGAATAAAAGAGGAGCATTTGCACAGAGTACATAGATAAGCACAAATCAGTTACCATGCAAAGTAATGGATCTCTGAGCCACACAAAAAAATGTATGAAAATGGCAAACATTGTGTGAGCATCATAGGTCTGCTCAACAGTCCAAACACCAAGGGCACACTTTTGGCCCTGAATTTATTCTCAGGACAGTCTGCAGATAACACTAGCTCCAGCGCCAGAGAGGGAAGGTGAGGGCACATGGCGACAGGAGGTGTGAAAAGACAAGGACAGTGGGAAACAGAGCACATAAAAACACCGATAAGATTGGCTTCACGGTGCTGACCTTCGGAGAGTGCCCGCGTGTCTAAGTGTGTAGAGCATGTGAATTTGTACACGTGTCCCTGCGTCCATAGAGGTGGTTGTGCCTGTATGATATTGACGCATTAGTTACAGACAGAATGAGTACGACAAAAAGAAACAAGACGGGTAGAACTGATAGAGGAAGGCACCTATTTTCCTGCTACTCGTTGAAAATCAAAAACAACGAGCGCTCTCCATTACACTCTGCTGCTGACAACTGGCGGGACACGCTCTCTAAGGGGAACAGCAGAGCGTGTCACCGAATGCGTGAGACAAATCATTTTTATCTGGGACCCTGGCGGGTATTGACAAACCGGGGGTGCATTTAGATAGCCCAATTAAAATGGGGAAATGAAGCGACATTGAGGCACTTTACAGCACTGTGCCCCCTTCTCCACCCTCTGGCTCCCTGCGCTCCCTGAACCTCTCCGGAGAGTGACTTCCTTGCATACTCCACTCAGTGAGGGGTAGGGGGGGTGGCAATGAAATCAAAGAAGCGGAAGGCTCAACCAAGTCACTCTGAGGTAAATATGCAATACGGGAGGCGGTAATGTTTGTGAGAGGAGAGAGCGAGCCCAAGTGACATAGCCGCTGCTATAGTCGCTGCTCTAGATCCCCAATGGGTGGCAAGGAATATAGCAGGGCCAAGAACAGTGCGCAAGACAAGGGATTCGATGAAACTCTGTGCAACTTCAAAGGGTAAGTTGGCAATCAATGATATGGATGCTGGCTCCATTTGTCCAAACGTGTCTTAGCGGGTGACCTTCAGTGTCATTCACTCCCTCCTCCAAAGCCTGCATGGTTCAATTCCCTTCTTTTCTCACCTGAATACATCTCCCCCCAGTCTAATTTTCAGCCCTCTATTTGTCGTTTTGATCAATGATCATTCCACTGAGATTACTGTCAGGTGCATTTTTGGAACAGAAAGCCACCTTAGCACACAACAAAAATCTCATTCACCAGTTTCCTTCAAGTATACTAAAAGGTTACGAGAGACAAGGATATCTTAAGATGTCTCACCTTTTGTGTAAGTGGAGAGGGTGACAGCAAAAGCAGCCTAGTTACTTCTCCAATCAAGGAAAAGTCAGTGTAGAAAAAGAACAAATGCTGTGGTGTGCTGTGACCAGCTGTTCAGCAGTGTTACATTTCACAGACTATTGTCAACAGATCCGCAATGATGTAAGCTGTTTCTACAATGCATCCTGTGATGGGATGTTATTGTGAAAGGAGAAACTTGATATGTCTGCTGTTTTTATGAAGTAATTTTCCCATAATGTTTTTGAACCTGGTCTGTATCTGCTCTTTAAAATTGTCTGCTGCAAACTACTGTTGTTTTTGCACAGCAGTTTACATCCGGTGATCTTAAGAGAATAAGAAAGATTATCACCAAACAGTAAAATGTGTACAGAAATTAACAGCATAATGCCGAATCAAGTCTTTTTAAGTGTTTTAGGGTGAGTTTTTCCTCTAGAGCACATATTACCATTGAGATGAAAAGTCAAGGGAGATGTGGTACCGAAACCAGCATCAAAATAAATAGAAAACTATGCACACAGACATGCAATGTACGATGACCCAAACAGGCACCACTACTTTCTGGAGTATCTGAGATGGAGTAAGCATGCTGTGTACCAGGGACACTTTGATAAATCTGAAAAACTTTCAGTGAGAGGTTCCTAATAAAAGCCCCACAGAGCAGTCTCTCCCAACCTGAGGAGGCAACACTTTGTCTCTGACAAGACAGCCTTCCAGATGCTTTCCCTCAATATATTTCTGCTTCAGGATAAGGATAAGGCCCTAGCACTCAAGGAGATAAGTAATCTAACTAGGCTACAGTGGAAAGTGTTGACTGCTTTTCAAATACACTCAAAGCTTTGTGGATTTTAAAAGTCAATATGTTCAACCACACAAAAACAACCACATATGATTCTGTGTGGTGCTTCTCATCTCTCTGGAATCGTTGGTCCAGAGAGCAAACCGGCGGTGTCCTATTAAAGCATTTGATTATTCTATAAATTTCCCATTGGCATGCACGAAGAACAACTCTAACACAAAGGGATGCGCTGAAAAACACAAACCAACTTCACCATTGTTAATAGCTCTCATTAGGAAATCTCCCCAAGCTTTGCACCAGAGTGCATCACTTTGCTGGAATCAAAAGGACATCTGTTGGAGAAGGCTGCTTCCACGGCTAAAAGGAAATAAACCACAAATTATGAGCTAGCCTCTTGCATCAAAATAGTTACATGATTATACCCAGATATTGGATATCAAATATATATCTAATACCCTTTATTAAACTTAAGATGAAGTGAGACTCACACAACAACACAAGACTTAAATGTGTCACGTCTTTTCATTATCTTATAAAGTAACTAAATGTTTTACAGTCTTAATATAACCAACAGACATTGCCATTTTGGAATTGAGTTCACCTGAAGTCAAATTGTTATCACCCATTCATAAATTAAGGTAATTTTTGCAGCAACAGTTCTTTTAAATGCGCAGAACAAACCTAAAAACACGCTGCACATAAAAATTCTCCCATTTGTCCCAAACACAAAGCCTTGCCAAGCCTGGCAAATAAAAGACTAATCCATCACTCGTGCCATTTTGCATTTGCAGGGTCTCTCTCTTCAACAATGGCTTGACTGACAATGAAAGATAAGGACCCTCTGTTGACCAAAACAGTGAACACATCAAAGTGAAAAGAAAAGAAATGATGTGACATTTTGTGTGGAAATGAGAATTTAGTATCCAAGGTTAGCAAAACTAGAACTGTCAGATTAAAACAAAGAAGTGTGATTTCCAAAGTGCTTTCTTATTGCTATTATATATGCTTAGTACACACTTAGAATTAGGCTAGACCTAATGTTAAGACAGCCCAGTCTTAAAATTAAGTTAAGAGATATTAAATGATAAGCATCAGGTGATAATTGTCCTGCAAGTGGAACATGTGGTGGTTTTGACTACGCTTCAATAAATAAATAACTGACCAAAGCTAAACAGTCATCTGAGCAGGAAATCTCAGTGTTTTTCACTTCCTTAACCATTCATAGCGGGGAGTAACAAATGGACTTCAACCGACTGACTAGAAAGCTAACCCAAAATAATTAAGGAAATGAAATATTCAACATAAAACTTCTTATTATAGCATCAGTGCCTCATAAATTTATAGAGGAGAAATCAGTGGATTAATTTGAGTGCTAATGGAGAAGAAAGCCAGTCATTTCCCTTTCCTCCCATTCAACTTCATTTAAGCTTTTAAGAATTACACCTTCACTTATCGCTGGGATTTCGGGTACATGGCAGATCAGGCCAACTGAGTTCGGGGGTATTGGTCTCTGTCGTTATAAAAGAGGAATCTGTGGCTTAAGGTGCAAGTTAATAATGACACAGATCTGAGCTTAAGTGCTCCGGTGGGAAAGTACAATTTTTCAAATTGTCTAGAACCCTCTGTGCCGTTTTTACCTCTTGATGGGGAAGGTTTGCTAAATGTAGATGTGCTAAAGTGCAGTGCTCTTTGAGGCGGGAACAGAAAAAAAACCCACTACCTCAGAGACTGCCTGTGGAAACCTTGACTGTGGGCAATACCTGCACATCCGAACCTTACCTGAGACACTAATAAAAAATCTAACCACCAAGGCCCATACCTTATAAAGACTTCTAGATATACATTAGGCATAACCAGCTACTAATATTTCTTAGGTTTTCAAAATTTCAATGGCAAAGTTGTAAATTGTATCAAAAAGCTGATAAAACATTTCCCCAGAATGTCTTCTTTATATTTTTTTTCCTTCTCTTGCGTAGAGCACAATATGTCTAAGCTTACTAAGACCTCTGAGACTTTGACAGCAAAGTCAGGCCAACTGTAAGGTCGCTCTGACACCAGAAGATCATGTGAGGAAAAAAACCAAGTAGTGGCTTCAAGGAAAAGCACGGCAAAACCTAGCTCTCGCTTAAAATGCAAAAGAAAATACTCAAAACCGTGTTTATACAGTTGAGTGAATTCTAGAAATTCTTTAAATGGTCCATTTTCCTATTTTGTGATTTTTTTTGTATCTTTCCAAAGAGACGGCAACATAGCTGTTACACAGGCAGCCTTTCACTTTGTTATATAGCTGAATGAAGTGAATCCACTCAGAATTTAACTCCTGTAATTCGATTCCTGCCACGTGTATTACAAAAGACAACATTTTGTGGGTTTTTCAAGACGATCTTCAAGTTAAAATACTAAATCTAAAATTAAATTAGATGCATTTGTACATGAGTGTTTGCACGGGGTGTGGCAAAGGGAGAAGCATTCCTAGAGTTACTAAATTCCATTTAGACTCCTGACTGTCTGACCCACAAGCATGACATTAACAGGGCCACCATTTTGGTAACACTGAAGAACCCTAGAACAATCCCCACTTCCTACAACATCAAATATTTCAGGCTGAGGTCAAAGCAATACCGTAGGTCACGCTGTGGGTATTGCTACCCAGTAAACACAGCATGCCTTCATGATAACAGATCAGACTTTAAGAGGTGATGCATGGTTAAAAGTTAGACTGTCAAAAAAAGGTACGACCCCTAGCCGTTCGACAAGTCGATCTCTCTGCTCTGAGCCGTGCGGCTAATCCCATCGGAGAGCACCAAACTGAAATGGTAGGTGAACCGTGATGTAATTTCCCCCAGCACCTCCTGATGCGTTTCGCCTGGTGTTCGCCTATGAAGAGGCCTCCCGCTAGGAAAATGTTCAGATCACTTCTGATCTCTGTAATGAGTTTTGCCACTCTGGTTATATCTCTGACAATATAAGGAACAGCACTGCAGCGGACAAATACCACCTCTCCGTCACTGCGCGTCAATGGCTGGGGTTGCACTTGTCTTTTCAATGTGACCTTTTGTGTTTGGACGTGGCAGAGGTGAAAAAAGCGTCTGACCACGCCAAGGCTTCCACATTTAATTTCCACACAACTCTGTGTATGGAGCTGTCTTTTCACGTGATATTCTTAATACAAATACTTGCAAAATCCAGGCTGTAGCCAAAAATTATCCAACCGTTAATGAGATCGGATAGGCACGCAAGCCAGGCCACTGCTGCAAAGCACATTTTTAGTCTGGATTTCAGGTATATACAACTGACAGTTATACAACCTTGTTAGATTGTTTGCATTGACAATGGAGGGTAACATCCATAGTGAAAATGGATTAGCTTTTAACTTTTAACATTCCACATGTCTGCATTATGATGTACAGTAAGTATTTGTATTATTTGTCCTTTTTATTTCAAACCCAATTGTTTGACCCACTTTTGAAGATTCAAGAACAAAAGGGCAATTGGCTAACAAGGTTATAACTACAGGAAGACTATAAATTTTGGTCTTATTTGTCAAATAGCAGGATTTATGCTGTTAAATTCAATTATATGTACATCTGGGCTAGATTTATGCTTGAGGGCTCAGTGGTAAAACAACACTATGCTACAGGAGGGGTCGGGCATTTTTAAAGTTTCTAAAGGTCTTCACAAGTAAGCACACAACATCCCTGCAAAAACTTGTCCTTCCCCCATAAACATACAGTAGGATACAATAAAACGAATATCCTTCAGTATAATGTATAAAACAACACACATACAGCCTTGAAAACTGTAACTAAATCGGATCATTATAGCCTTTACACAGGCAGTATTTGTTTCAGGGCTATTGTATCAGACTCCCTAACACTGTACATGTGTTTATGTTATTGTGTCCCCCCCTGTACATTACTGGGGTGATAAAAAATGTGTTCTTGGGGGAAAATATCCCCTCTGCGAACCCTATGCCTAATTTTCGTAGGGAGATGTTTAGAAATTGTGTCACCAGATGGCCAATACTTGTGGGCGGACAAGCCACCATGGCAGTAAAATATGTTCACTGCTAAATTAAACTAATTCTGTGTCCCTTCAGTGACTATGCAAATTAGTCTATATGTCAAATACCCTAAACTAAACTAAATTGGCAAATTAAATAAAGTAGCTAAACAGTAACTTAATAATACAAGTGGTGGAATGAGGATTGTCTCAGGGGAAAAATTACAAAAATGTTCAGTAGCAAGTTGGTCCGCCACATCAAGTCTCATGAAAATTGTCTTGGGTGTCAAGTTAGCTTAATACATTTATTCAACAAGGAAATGTATTTCATCCCCTTCAGTCTGCCATTTGATAGCATGCAGTATAATCAATTGTTCAGCAGATTAGCATAACACACAGCAGTTATGGGATCTTTTAGCTTAGATTTGTGGATTTTTCAATGTGTACTTTCTTTTATCTCATATAGCTGACCGACACAAAACCCTGTCGCTTTTATTTCTGGATAAAATAACACACAGGCTTCCATTTTCCAAGTGCAAACAGGCCAGTAAAATCCAATCAATACACACTATTGGCTCAGTGAGGGCCAGGATTTGTAAGAAAACAAAGATCCAGTCTAAGGGGGAATCCTTTGAACTCAACTTGAATCTGAATGAACATTTCCTGTTAACTGCAAACCTTTCTGTTCTTCATTTATGTCAAAGGGAGACCACACTGTAATTTACAAATGTAAAGCCTAAATGACACCGTCTTTCCACAGGCATAGCACCACAGTTAAGATGAAAATAATCAGAGCAGACAAGAAATTACAAAAACATGCTGTGACCTTTCAAGTCTGAGGGGGAAAGGCTGTGTATACATTTACGAAATGTGAGGGGACAGTAAAAAAAATTCCCATCACAGAAATTGGAGTGTGACTAATCGGTAGTGAAAGACCTAAACTCCCAAATAATCTTGCCCAAGTCTCCGTGGCCACTTTGGGGGAGCAGTGGGGGTTTGACAAGGGGAATGGGGGACCACCTGCACACCCAGCAGAGCCAGCTCTATACAGGCACCACCGTTTGTTACGCTCTGGATTCCTATTACTTCAGAGCGAGGTTGGCTGGGAAATCTATCTCCTGGTGTCAGGTTTATCAAACGTCTATGCAAACTAAATCACAGTCATGCAAGGAGCCCATGGAGGACAGAGATGTCTTCACTTAAGGTGTAGGAAATCCAATCCAGTGTACCAAAATATGCCAAATCACCTACCTCTGATCTTGTGTTTCCTGTGTTAACTTAAACTATTAAATATCATAACATAATTTTAGGACAGTGTGAAGCCAAAGATACAAGCCTCCACATAAAAATTATAAGCAGCAGCAGTATATGCATGCAGAACAGCCTCAGCAAGCTTAGTGTCAGCCCTAAATTTAATAGGCACTTGACATGCAGTGAAAGCTGCTAACAGAGGTAATATATGCTGTATATAAGAGGGCAGCATTAGCCAAGCCTGGTTTGAATGCCAGCTGGGAAAGTCTGCAGCAAGGAGAAGGGCCTTTAACCTCCAAAAGTTTCATTTGAACAGATCACTGGTCAAGAGTGAGAAACTACGATCCAGGTCTAAATGCCACTGGATCCGCACTGACATCGATTTAAATAAGGTGATCGGCTTGCAGTCATACGAAACCAATCTCTATTAAATACAGTTTCTTAGTCTGTGTGGTTATACAATTGTAACATTATCAACAATCTTGATGAACATGTAGTCTTTCAATTTATTTATATCAGACTTTCTGGTTCAAGCTTCTCAAAATGAACACTAAACATTGTGACCCATCTCTCTTTTATAATTGTAAATTCAATATCTTTGCGTTTTTGGACAAAACAAGAAATTTGACAATGTTACATTAGGCTTTGGGAACTACCTTTTCACTATTGTGTTACATTATATAGGCTAAACAAGTAATCAGCAAACAACTGACGGATGGTGAAAATAACTGTAAGATGCAGCCTCAGAATTTGCACAAGCCTAAAAAGAATGTTGGTGTATGACGGTCTTCACTTAGTTATAAGTGAGAATTTAAAGGGTCATGTTAAAAGAATGATCCCAATTACATCCAAACCTGGAGATAAACATATTATAACTGCAAAATTTTAAAAAAAAGTGCACATATTAGTGATGTGTGTAAAGGCCTGGTGAATCTTTGTTGGGTTCAGAAAGGTTAGAAACTAGGGACAACAGAGCTTTTACAGAGCCAGACGTCCTTGAGGCCCATGCTTTTTACATGGTTCTCTGCATCAATAATACAGACTGACATGCACAAGATACTCTCAAGGAGAGCCAGTCAGTTTGCGTCACCGGAGTGCCTGCCGTGAAATAAACAAATGAGAAGTGACAATCCTTGTGAAAGTCCATACATCCTCATGAACAAAATACATACTCATCAACTCTGTCCACCACCTATGGATTTTACACAGAATCCAGGTGGTTTGGTTTTCAGCAACAAAAGATATTACCCGAGACAAAAGGAACACCACACCAAAGATTCAAAAATAGTTCTGAGTTAGTTGAGAGTTCTTTGCAAAATCTGAAAAAAGAACATCAAGTGACAGCATGCGAGCAGTGTAAATGGCTATGAAATACAGATCAGATGTACAGAGCATCTGGGAGTAACCGCACTGAGAACACAAACTAGTAAAATGTCTGTCAGGAGTTGAAACAGACCTGGAAGAGCATAGAAATTGTATTAGTTGTGTATAGCTCCCAGTGGGATTTTATAACAGAAGCGTGGAAAAGTACAAGAATGTGCTACAAATGCATCTTACTGTACCAATGATCATATTTGTATGATATCTTTCCCAACAAAGTTTAAACACCTCACATATAAGCAAATCACCATAAAGGGAAGACAGTGGTGATAGCTTATTAAGTAAACTTAGGAAGCTGAAAAATGACAGTAAAAAGATTCAGAATCTATGTAATGTTGATTTGAAAATAATTATTTTAAAAGTCTTTCTGATTAGTAAAAGGTTCTTCTGGGGCAGCTGCTAAGGTAAAATGTATTAAAATCGCACAGTAAAAAGAGCGGCACATTTTAAGTATACAAAATGATGACAACACGATTGGAGCAATCTCTGCAAATTGTCAATGCAGGCAAACTTTGTGGGATATAGGTTCCCTTGAGATCAAACTATGTGACTCAAATTAAATATGTTGCCCATATACCATAAAAGTCATATGTCAAGCTTTAGGCTTGTAGTTCAATTAGGATATTCAAGAATTGAAGGTTTAACTTCAGACCAGCTGTCAGTCAGTTATGTGAAGAAGTCATCAATTTAAAGCTAAAATATAAGACCAATACAGTAGGTCTGGGGGGGGAGGGAAAAAGTTAGTCATATTTATTTATTCATATAGTCACATTTCTACAGCTTTATTCTACAGCTCCTAATTAGTTGAGACATTTTGCTTAGTGGCGTGGCATTTTAGCCACAGGGGGGCTGATACAGGAGATTGTATTCAACATGCTAGCAGAAGGACACAACCTAAAAGGCTGATTCAGGAGTCTAAATCCTATGCTCTATTAACATTGTGTAAAACATTGCCAAACCGCAAAGAGCAGAGGACACAGTATTAGAATTCCATGCAAAATGTGATGGATGGAATTTGCTATCCTTCATGCAAAGTCGTGGTTAGTGAAGGTGTGGAAAATAAGCATCAAACTTAACAATACTAGGACACTAGCAATTTGCAGAAACAAGCAATTACCCTTTTAAAATTTCACACAAGTCTATTGTACATAAACTAGTTATCACAGGAGTTATTCAACAGCGGCAAGGCCTAGATAGAGATGTTCATTAGTCTATTGCTGAGACAAACGCATTTGATGGATTAAACAGTCAAATATAACAAGATGCTTGAACTGCTGTCCTGGTTGTTAAGGGAGATCAAAGTGGGGCCTGAGGGTCTGGTAAGTACAAGGAGCAGGATTGGTTCAGCAGAGCTCCAAAAGAACAAGTGCTGGACCAAGGAGATACGACATCAGACGTGCGCACTGCATTCCCTTAGGCCTGTTCTTTCAAAATTGTCAGCTTGCCCCGCAAAAAAATGAGCTGCAAAGGAAGAGGGCGCAAACAGTCTTTCAAAAAGTACTTGTAATCTAACAATAAGCATAAGCCTCATTTGGTAATGTGCCGCCTTAGTGAAGCTGGTTGAATATTGAAAAATCTATTCAGTTTTGGGGGGTTTTATGCCACCCCCTGTAAATTCTCATCCAACTGTAAAACATTTCACATTCCAGAGAAAAAGAGAATCCTAGAAGCAATTAGCAATTGTATATCATGTATCATAATAGATATACAAAAGGTTCTAAAAAAAAATAATAAAAATGCAGGCATTAACAAAGAAATGCTTTGCAGCGTAAAAAGCTTTCACCAAATGACATGTTGTGCTTGGGAGGAGACCCAGGGTTAGAATTTCAAGCCAGGATGACCAGACATCACAAATGAACATTGAATATACGGATGGGTGTGGCACTCCCTTTGCTTTTGGAGTGTTTTTATCAGTAACACAGAGTCTATTTGCTTGTTGATGGATTGCCTGTCTGCCTCTACTTGTAAACATACAGTAAGGCGACCGAAGAGCTGATGAAAAGCTTTTTGCTTAGTTTTCAGGCACATTGTAACATACAGGCCTAGGCTGTCAGTTTCCATGATATTTTAAAAACTCAACAGGTAGAATCTCATAGTTCTACCGTGCTCTCTAAGAGCAAGTACAATATTGGATTAGTGCTGAAACAATTGGTCAATTAACAGATTGGTAGACAAACAGAAAATCAACAAACAATAACTTTGATGATCAATGAGAAGTAATTTATCAAGGAACTGCAAAACAGTTGTTGGGTTCAACTTCATAAATGTGAGCATTTGCTACTTTTATCTTGTTTTATATCATCAGGCTGTACACTGAATATATTCAAGTTTTGTGTTGCTTGAACAAAACAAACCATGTGAAAATGTCTCGTAACTGGTGATGGCCTATGTCAGCATTTTAAAAAATTTTATACAATGCACCATTAATCAATTAATCAGTTGTAAATAGATTTACTGACAATGAAATCAATCAAAGTTGCAGCCCTAGACTGGATTATTGTGCAACCCACCACCAACAGGAATAAAGACATAAGAGACCAACTATGTCCAGCTCTCGTCCTTTATATCTATCATAAACAGCTTCTCGCTCCTCCTAAGTGAAGTCATTATGAAAAAGTAAACAACTTGACTTCCCAACATGGTGGATGACGCAACATACAGCTTGTTCTTTCTGAATTTCCCAGCCATAGAATTAGTAATTCTCTCAGTAAGCAGTTGTGCTTTCAGTAATAATTGAAACAAAACTGAAGAGAAGCCATAAAGCACAAAACTTTACAGGATGTGGTGAGAGATGAGGAGCTGGTATTGACTTGACACGCCAAATAATTCCCATAACGTGGCTAAATCCACACAGGAATGCATGAAGATATGGCTGAAAAAAATGGCATCCAATACTGCGTTGAGGACGTATTACCACAGTCCGTGTGCAAAGTGTGACCAATCAATTATACTTCCTGCTGAAAAACAACAAGGCAAGTGGGGAAAATCAGCATCTGCTGTGTCCCACCCTCTGTTATATCTGCAGACCATTCAAAGACATATGATATTATACAATGCTCAGTTTCTGAGATACGTAAACAAGGGAGCAAGAAAAGGGAGGAAACTGTGAGAAAGGGAAGGAGTGGGAAGCTTTTGTCTCCACATTTCTCACGGTGGGTATCGGAAACAGCCAGATGCTGTCCATCACAAGTGAAGGCCATAGAATAGACTGCCCTATTTATCTAATGAAGAGGTCAAGGGTTGGGGGGGTGGGAGGTAACTGGGGCATAGCCAAGACTGTCGCAATGCCGTACCCAACGAACTAATTCCAAAGGAGCCAGATTATCCATAGCATGGCACGCTAATAAATACGTGTTATAAATGTGCCAATAGTTAGTCAGATGTTTATAAAAGATGGATAAACTAACAAGCAAATAAGCTCTTTCCCCAACCAGCCACTCAGGCAACTCGTAATCTAGGGCTAAAATCAACAGTTGTTTAAACGTAGTCAACTGACAATCAAGTGAAGACTATTCTATCAACTAAAAATATTTTTTTCTAATGTAAGGACTTGCGGCTTACATTACTGTAAAGTGAATGCCTTTGTTGCAGGGGTGTAATAGTATACAAGATTCACGGTTCTTACATCGGTTATGGGGTCAGGGTTTGATAAGTTTAGGTGTACATTAAATAGTGGCATATTGGCCATAATTTTGTCTATTAAGGCAAGTGTAGTGTATTTATGATTCACTTAAATTAAAGCCAGCACTGCAATTTAAGCTTTTTACATTCAGTTCAACCACTTGTGCTCACACTCACTTTATTGTCATGTTAGATAGTGAAGTAGCCCTGGAAGTTTATCCATTGGTAAAGAGAGCCAAGAGCCAGAGTGCTTGAATACAGAGCAGGCACAACGGCACAATGTGAAGGAACAAGATAGCCTTGTTCAAGCCCTGTTACAGACACTTTTCAGGTGATACCATTGCAACTTGTTTGGCATTTTGATTGTTTAACTTTGAACAATGGCACACGGCTTTTGTCCAACACTCTTCATCCAGTGTCGCTGTAACTTCACTGGGAAACCATAAGGCTCCTAAATGATAAATCTAAGTGATACCAGCTCTGGGGTCTTATTTGCGTTCATCATACCAATGACACTCACTGTATGAGCTATAAGTTCCATCCAGCAGCTGACCCAACTAGCAGAGATGCAGACCTAATTAGAGTCTGCTAGACTAACTCAACATCACTTGGTTTGGGCATAACAAACTGAAAAAAGTCACAGACCGAATGGTTTGGGATGGATATACATACTGTTACTTTGTTGCTGGTGGTGTCGTTTTATTTAATTTAAATTTACTTCTGTTTAATCAAAAACCAAACCAAAACCATTTGAAGACATTTGATTGGGCTTAGGTAACTTGTAATTAAGTATTAAGTATTTGCCATTAATTTACATTTTATAATCTGAACAAATTAATTAATTGAAAAGATAACCTACAGATGAATTGATAATGAAGAATATCATTATTGCAGCTCTACAGTGATCATTTATTTTTCTTTAGTAAAAGTATAGTTGTTTGCTTACATGCATGTTTATTTGTGGATTTGTCCCTTTTGGACATTTATGGGAAATCTGTATCTGTAATCATTTATTTGGATTCAAGATCCCTGTATCATGGTGTAGCATAACATCCGTTGATTAGTTATTGTAAAGGGACAAATTTGCTCAAGCCCTGAAGGCCCTGTAAACATGTAACCATCCTAAATATAATCTAAAATGGTTGAATGGTTGCATTGGAATAATATTTCACAGAGCCTTTCTGTTAACAAGGTAAAGATACAGGGTAGTAGCTGTAAACAGTAGCTATCACTGGAGCTGGACGGGCACTCTTACCTCCCCTTGCTTGAGGCTACAACTCTAAATGAAAACATCTTAAACAACCTCTTTTGTAGCAGAAACACTCAGCCAGACCTTTGTCATCTCTGTTATCACCCGAGGGTCAATACCACACAGTACTTGAACCATGGCCATCCACTGATAAAGATCCAACTCATCTGCAACACCCATTAGCCTGCCCAAAGGACAGGCACACAATGTCTTCTGCACTGACATGTTCCATTTTAT
Organism: Nannoperca obscura; assembly: GCA_036024295.1. NCBI lineage: Eukaryota > Metazoa > Chordata > Actinopteri > Centrarchiformes > Percichthyidae > Nannoperca > Nannoperca obscura. The sequence continues at coordinate 26,503 of JAVQJL010007916.1, forward strand.
GTGCTGCAGCTACAAGGCCAAGATAGGCAACACAGGTTTAGATGGAAGTATTGAAGTGTAAAACTGTCAAACAACTTGAGCAGGACAAAAAGAAGCAGTCGAGGGTTTAAGCAGCTCTGATTGTAATAACTTGGCCCTTCTACACAAAAACAGATGATTGAATTTCTGCTGATTGCCCCGCAGGCCATGCAAATTTTCATAAAGCAAAGCTCAAGCGTAGAGGGGGGAAAAACTGGCCGACAATTTTGAGGCCTCATTTCAATTAAACTATAAATAGCATCCATAGAAAGGAGAACATTGACAGAATCTGTATTGTCGCTCTTTTTTGGTTCCCGACTTCCTCAGGTACTAGAAGTTGTATGCGGCACTTGTGCTACCTCACTAGGTGTGACATACATTTAATTACAACATATGGATAATGGCTAATGCTGTTACCATAGTAACACCTGTGATTGATGGCTTTGTTAAGAAGAATAGTTACACATCATTAAACTGGTGTAATAGTGCATGGCAGTCATCTCAATAACCAGGGACAAAGCAATTACCAAGTCATTAAAAAAGGGAAGAGACTAATACAACATGGTGCAAGCAAGTATGAGTGACATGCCTTGAAATCAGCCTGTGTGAAGACTTTTTACAAAAAAGGTTATTTGTCTGTAGAAACTGTGTAATCTTTTCAACTCTTGGGATTACATTTTTGTTTTGTATGGATCTGGTTTAGATAGATTCTGATTATCTCTGCATACAAACAGTTGCGTTGAAATTGTTCGTTGTTTCATTAATAGCATCACCTTGAATGCTCATTGGATTACATTGCTCTGACTTGATAATTTGATGGCTAGGTCAAGAATTCACAGGAATACCATTGTACTCTGCAGCCCACAAGCCAGGGACAGAGCACAACAGTACTGGCGATGATTGAGAGAGCTCAAAATTCAAATGAGAGAGAGAGGATGGAGTGATACAGATGTGCTGTTGTTTGGAGAGAGCAGCATGCATACGGGGTAAGCACGCACAACCAAAAGCCACCACACACAAAGCTTTATACACGTGCACAGACAGCAGCACCACTCAATCATCCTGGTCAAGGGCCAATCCATCTACTGCTGGTTGACTGGGATCCAATCACCATTCCCAACAGGGCCAGAATGAAAGAATGGCAGACAGCCTGTGAAGAGGCGCACTCTCTCATAGTAGATTGATGCGGCAAATCTGGGGGGGGTTCATGAGGCAACCTATATTGAGGCAAACATACTATAAAAATCGCTGATGTCATATGGTGCTTGAAAACAGGCTTTTCAAACTTACTCTGTGTATTCAGTGTGGATTTGAAGCAAAGTAGTAACAAGTTGAGATAAGAGCAAAACGGAGCCAGAAAAGTTAAAAAAGAAGACAAAGAAACTTTTTGATTGTCTAGTGGTAGATAAAATGGTGTGTTTTCGGTATGTCAGCTGGATATCGAGTCGGTTATTAAAGACCATTGCTATCTCTCACTGGTTGACAAAATAGGCGAGTCTATGAAAGACAGGCTTAAATGGAAAACAAGAAATGCAAGAAAACTACATTGAGACTAGCAAAAACTGAAAACTCGGTACAACATTTGTGTGGCATTTTCAAGATGGAAAGCTCTAAAGATGGACAAAGGACTTTAAATTGAAGCTGAAGGTTTTTGTTTTTAGTTGAAAAGGGAAAACAAACTGAATTAATCATTTTTGTCTAGGCAGATTAACCTCTAAATGAATTATTATGCTGTGTTATATTGGTTGTTTTACAGGGCAAGTCAGAGCCTTTAGGGAAAATCCTCGGGAATATCCCTTAATGTTCTTTGAACTGACTCAATAATTAAACATATATTATTCTTAACAACTCCATAATGTTAATTGGCCCTTACTGCACATTTTGTATTCATGAATAAGCCTTCTTACCTGACAGATGGAAGCCTTTCTGTAAATGTAATCAGCACTAACATGGAAAATCACAGAGAATGGCTATTCATGAGGCTAGTTAGTCTCCACATCCGTTTTGCCACTACATTAATGGGACCTGATGTGGGGGTGTGAGAAAGCTGCAATGCCAACATACAGGCTAGGTGTTGCTGGCTCTGTGTACAGTATGGCCATTTAGTCTGTGTTTGCAGTAATTTTCCTGAAAAGTCAGCTAGATACATCTGTCATGCACATTAGTGGCCTACGCGTGTTATGGCATTCATCATTTTCTGCATTGCTTGTGGTTACACAAGGAAACAAACAGCATGCAGTATTTCTTTGTGTCAAAGTTGCTAAATTACATGATGTCATATCTGCTCCAAGTGCCGGTCTGACTAACTCTGAGGTGGCATCCAGCAAGGCTGTCAGAACAAATTTCAATATTCAAATTTGAGTTGAATGTGAAAATACACCGCAAATTAAACCAACTCACAAAATACATTTAAATTCTTTTTTTTGTGCAATCTTACATCTTGTTCCTAGAAGAAATAAGATATTTGAAATCCCCTGTGTGAAAGGCAACATTTAGCAGAATATCAACCCAAATCCTTCAGAAAAATGAACACTGAAAGGCGTGTACTGACATCAACTCTGTTCATAACATGTTAAACCATAATTGTGTCTTGCTTTAAGCCGCTTGCATGGGTTCACCCACAAAGTTAAAAAAATATCTTTAATTTCAAATTTTATTCATGCAAGATACTAAGTTTGTGCCTTGTTTTAAAGTCGTTTCATTGATAAAATAAGCCAGTAAGCCTACAAACCTTTTTATCATGCAGTACATGAAATTTCATTTCCTACTATTCATAAGAATCATTATTTATTAAACTTGGGGAATAATTAAGCTACAGTGGATCTTCTTTTTTTTTTTTTTTACTTAAAAAGTAGGTCGGTGTTCGAAAGCTTTGATTGCAAAACCCACAACAACTGTAATTAAGAATGAATATGCATAATTGAAACCAAAAGGGGGACCATGGATAGATGGGATCATTCTGAGCTAGTATCACCTCATTTTTAAACATTTAAAACATCTGCATCCACCACAAATGATATACCTTTACATGTATATGTATATTAATATTTGTAGATAGATAAAATAAAAAGTCACAGTAGTATCTAGTTTTTCCAATTTCAACTTTTAAGTTTTTTTCCCCCCCCTTCCTTCAAAAACATTTAATTTGGTACGTATTCTTCCTGTAATTGTAAGCAAAACTAAACATGATGATTATGGAATTTGTATGCCAAAACATCCTTTTTATGAACACATGACGTACTCATGCACTTTTGAGAAAAACCTAATACATTGGGGAAAGACAAGTGAGTGGGGCCATGGCAGATCACAGAGGCAACACGACTTCTCTCTGGGAAATACTCAAACAAAAAACATTTTAACTGGCCCTGAGCGACAGAACAATTGTTATTGTTAAACCCTGCTAGTGGGTTTAATCCTTATTATGAAGATAAATAAAATATACAGCAGCCAAGATACTGCATTATTTGGAGTTGTCCTCAGGCAAAACTGCCATTTACTCTGCCTCACTTTCTAGATTGACAAGAGCAGAACGATCATCACTTTCCTGGCTGCTTATTGACAGGAGGATCCACCCTTTCGCACGGGCTCTCACTGCTCGTCTCATGTCAGCATCCCACGCAAACACTGAGTCGGCCTGTTAAGCAGCTCGGTCAAATGGCAGCTGCACTGTTGCTCTTGCTAATGTGAAGAAGCACATGCTCTCAACATTAGAGCAGTGCACCAGAGGGGAGAAAAGCCTCAGGACAGACGCCGACTGAGCTCTGGTCCTGTGGCTGCCACAGTGCTCTTTTAAGATCCAGCAGGAACCCCAAAGTGTCACACTCACCCGTCGTTTAATGACGGAGATAACCTTGAAATGTATCACACAGAGGAGAAACTGCTTAATTTCACAGCTTTTCGTCCCTGATTTGGATATGGGCAATTTGCCTGGCACTCAACAGGCTTTACAGGATTTGTATTCAGTTTATATTTCAATATATTCAGATGAAGTGCAGCCTACACTAGACAAAATGCTTCTCGAGTATTATTACTTATTACTGAATTCTGATATAACCATTGTACTGTATATTCTCATTTGATAAAGGGCTTATTGTTACAGCTTCACTCTACGAATGAATATACATTCATTATTATGGTGTACTGCTGAAAAACTGTAGTCCACAGCCAATTTTACTATTTTGCTTTTGCACATAAAATGCACTATAACAGAGTTAAGCTCTGTGTGGTGAGGCTTTTAATATCAACAATAGCATTTCACCAATATGCTCTAGCTGATACAAATCAACTGTTGTGCATTTTGACACTAACTGAAACTATAATCCACACCTCATGTGCACGGAGGCCCTCCAATATGGATATTTCCACAGCCATAACATTCATTTCAGAATGACAGCTGCAGTGTAGACAAACAGGTTTCTTTTCCTGACCGTCCACTGCACATTCGTTTTTTTCCTTTGAAGTGCATTTCACAGAGAGCCAGTGCCTCGAAAACAAAAACACGCAGTAGACTAACCAATATCAAAAGCTTTGCTTGATGGTGTGAAGTTTTCAACAGCAAAAAAAGTTTTCTTAAGTATCTGCAGCAAATATTGCAAATGAGCAAATGAGCGCAGCACACAGGCTGTTGAAGGAAACTAGCTGCTGTCCAGCTGCTACATGGGGAAGTGTGAGCACATTTTACAATGGGCTAAAAAATGCAAAAACACCAGTGTGGTCTTTGAACATTGTTATAAAGGATGCAACAGCAAAGAAGCAACAATGTAGCCTAGGGTGCTTAGCAGCACTAAAGAGGGATGCACTCTCACAAATATCATATTCACTTCTGCACAGCTCATGAAAAATACAATCACATTTTCTTCCAGTCACTGATATTGCTCACCGTATGTAGAAAAACACAATATCCTACAGTCCAACACCATCTAATATTAGCTGTAATTACCTGGTGAAATTCCCTTATTGGAAATATAATAGGCTGGTAATTACATTTTCCAATTTATCGGTGGATAATCTTTCAGTCGTGTGCCCTCATTGTGACAACATATGGATGACCCAACATATCAGCTGGTCTATAGCCCTGACAACATGATTTTTAAAAGATACAAGGATTTTAGCCAGCATATTTTAATGCAACAGAGGAGTGATGGAACTGTAAGGTGGCATGGCCTCATGACAATGATTAGAGGGCGTTAAAAAATGTTATATAAATGTCATGACGTAGGCAAGTCCCAACCACTCTAGGTCAGCATTGGCCTTGCAAGTTTCAGGGCTGATTTCAAACAGTAGATGGCGCGTTGAGCCATTTTCAACCCATGGAATGCAGATATTTATACATTTGGTAAGAAATGTCAATATTAACACCAGCATTGCCGGTTTACAGCTCAAAAACATGCTTAAACGTCAACTTAAACATGCAGTACATCATTTGACAGTCAAACTTGTTGTTGCTATTCAGTTTATCAAATATCCAAAGCAACACATGTCATATTTATTGAGCCAGACGGACTGACATATTATTGACAAACACTTACTTGCACTTAACATCTGTGACAAAAAAATCCTGCAGATGAAAGCCTGAGGGAGCAAGATAATTGGCAAGACATCATGGCAAATGGGAAGTTGAAAGGCCTGAATTTCCTTTAAAAACTCACTGTAAAATAAACCCATTGATCTGACAATCCCAATTAAGTTATTAATGCATATTAAATGACGATTACAAAACAAACGTTTTTGTTGTCTGCATTTACTTTGAACAAGGTCAACTGCTGCCACTGTCCCCTTTGAAGCTTTAGAGCTTAGTGACTGCTCATCTGCTACCACCACAGGTCAGACTGTCTCTAATCAATAGGCTCATCTCTTCCCTCAAAGAGTAAACTCATTGGAATGCTCCAGAGGCTCATCGGAGGAAGTACACTCAGTCCTTGACCATGATATGCTGCTTAAAATGTAAATGAGCCTCTGAATAATGGGACAAGTCAGCAATGAATATGCAGACGACCACAAATTGTTTGAGCTTATCTTATAAATCATTTTTTGTTTTGTTGGCATTTTATAGGACTACAGATTATTGATTCTCAACTAAAACCAGGGACCTTCATTTCATTTAACCCCAAGGTATGGAAAGTCCCCACATCTGTGACCTTGTTCTTGATTTTGCTTGGATGATCTAATCACAAGTGAAAAGCTGCAAACATAGTTGTAAAACCAGGGCTTGCTTTGCTCTACTTCGCTCTATTCATTTTTGCTAGCAATGAAAGATGTCTAAATCCTGTCTAAAACTACTTTAGACTGACAGTCCTTACTTATTGCACTTAATATAAAACTATGTTACACAAAATAGAATATGAAACCATCAAAGGAAAGCGGTAATGATAGTTCTAGTGTGTTACTGCAGAGATATACAGCTGTCAAAGATATTTGAAAGGCTTTGCTGACCTTAAATTAGACCCATTGTAAGTTAGGTGTGCACTGTGGAGGTAAGCTAAATTATATAGAAAATCATAAACTACTTTTCTGCAGACTTATAAATAACCTTTCCGGCTTTGCATGATGAAAATCTTGTTTTTATATTGCAAACAAACCAGTGACCAAGACTATTGTCTTGTCTGGTTACAAGTTAGTGACCTAGGATTGTAGAACGTTGACATTGTACAAAACATTTTTAGTTTTATATCCTATTTGGAATTAGTACGCAGTTACCCGTTAAACCTTTAGTATGACTGTTTAATGTCTTACCCTGTTTCAGACCTTCAATCAGATATCAAAGATTTACTTCAGAAAGATTCAATTAGAACTTCAATTTGGTTTCACTTAAAATAATCTTACTCATTTCCCAACTTGCTGGACTTTACTTTGATGTTTGTTTGTTTGGTAGTGATGCCTCCTTTGACAGATAAAATGTGCCTGCACATTACTTTCAGATCAGATCAAAGTGCCTTGGCTGTATGCAGGTCCAAAAGCGTAGATAAGACTTGTTGCAAGCAAAAGTGAGAAATACCTTTCTTTGGCCACGCTGCTGCATACTAGTAAGTCTTGTTATTAAGCAAGTTGTACTTGCCTTCTTTCTGAAATTTAAAACAAGGCCTGGTGTCTTTACAGTCACTACACACTGAAAATACAATAAAATAAATACAAGAAAAGAGTTGTAAAGGCTGCTGAAATATTGCAATTGGCTTTTCTTAAATCAACTCCGTGTTGTAAGCTTTGTATAGATGGCCAAGTCAACTTTTAACCATCACTTCAGAGTTTCAAATATGAAAAGCAATCATGAATACCACTATCAATGCACTTTTCCATTTACTTGAAAAGTGTACAATGAAAGCTCAGCAAAATGCACAGGAGTTCATTTGATGGCATCTGACCTTGATGCGATATTCCTGCTGCATTTTGATACCTCAATGTCACGGAATAAATGCACTTTATTCTGCCAAATATTACCTTGCTTTGCCCCATCTCCAAAAGAAACACACTTGAGGGTGAACACAGTGTTTTGCCAAGCAACAATAAGCTGATCAAGCAGTTAAAAGGGACCATAATCCGTATTTGAATGAAATGGCACTCAACTGAAAATGTGACAATATTAAATTAATCAATTCAAGCCCCACCATCACTTTACCAGCTCTAATCTGGGGTCTGTGCACCAAAACATGCCCAACCGAAATGCACATGAGGTTTAAAGACTCTGTACAGACAAACATACAATACAGTCAAAATATGGCTTCTCACACTCTTGATACAGAATGGGAAAGATCATAATAGTCTCTGTTTTGGGATATTTTGGGGACAAAACATGTGCGTAGTCGTTTCCATGCTGCATTCACTTCCATACAAGACAAGAAGACACGAAAAGGATTACTCATTCCCTGGGAGTTCTCTAACTTGGCCCAAATCACATGAGGTGAGTTAGCACAGAAGACTACACAGCAAAGCAAGGAAAAAAGGGGAAAAACAAGCTCATCAACATGCAGAGACAGGAAGCCGAGTGAGTCCGAGTCAAGCTGCCAGGCTGCCAGATAAAGATCTGTCTGACACGTAGCCTTTTAAATAATCCACTTGTAAGTACACCATTTAGAAACATTAACATCCAGCTGGGAAAAGGTGATTTTCTGATGGGGAGGGTGGGGGCACAGGACGTTTGAAAGATGGATGACGGCGTGGACAGACCTCCGAGACTTTATACAGACTTTAGATGCCACTCATTACAACCCAAAACAACTCGTGCTGATACTCTTGATAGTTCCAGTGGCTCCTTGGAGAGAAGAGACGTGAGCTCCCTCTCTGCCTTTATGTATATCTTACGTAACAATGGTGAAACAGGACTGGGAATTTTCTAATGGGCCAGAATGCAACACTTGAAGCAGGTGATGTTGGCTAAAACATTCTCTGTCGGTTTGCATTTTAAACGCTTCACGAAGTAAGTCAAATCCGGTTTGTGCAACCCTTGTTTGCAGTCGGGCTTTCCTGCCCCCTGGTTCTGCCAGGCCCTGCTATTCCGATGAGAAAAGGCTAAACACAAACACAGGAAAGAACATGCTTGATGTGAAAACATACGTGTTATTCCGTCATGACTACCACTTACAGTTAATAATCCTTGTTGACTTAATAATGAGACTGATGCCTGCTTGCGTGTAACGCACAACACCGTCTGTGTGTGGTCCAGAGGAACCAGTGTGGGAATCAGACAGGAGTTTGTCCGACTTAAAAAGGACTAGAAAATACTTAGCCCTTCTGAGGGGCGTCATGGAGTTGTTTGCCACGTTAATTGCTTTGTGACAATCGAAGGCTTAAAATAAATCTACACCATTTCTAGTGACTCAAGCTTTTGCAAACATTTGCAGTGTACTCTGTCAATTAATTATTTCAAATATTGTAGGCAATATTACCTGGCTGAAAGTAGAAATGCAGAACTGCTGGGAGGCTCCAAAGCGCATTCATTGATATAAATCTTATTAGGGAGGAAGACACACAAAGCAATCAGCTGCCTTTCTTAAGACTTAACTATCCAGAAGAGCTTAACCACACTATTTCACAGTATTTCAGAGAGAAGAGTTTTCTCTTCTGATTCAAGATAACAAGGAACAATTTTCAGGAGGCTATTTCTATTTCTCTGACAGTGGCTCCTACTTCAAGTCAAGGATAAGGTTCATATCTATATATAGGCCTTGACAAAGAAAGATAAAGGTGGAAAAACTGCTTGGCCTTGTACTTGACATATTAAGAACAATATGCTACTTCTTTCACTCCCCAACTTTGGTGTCATACATTTTGTTCTTTCTTTCTGTTTCTCTTCTGAATACATGGCCAGAGCAAAGTTAAACTGAAGATGCACCGATTGTCAGCACTGAAGTGGGGAGGTGTGAGTATACATGCGAGTTTGTGAGCGTGTTGGAGCATTCAGTGGTGGTGGGGGCTCATACCCATGCTGAAAAAAAAAAGAAACCAGAGCCTAACCGTTCAGCACATCTTGAGCTATAAATCAGTGCCCTGGTCAACCTGGCCAAGAGCATTTTCAAACCCATTTGCAGCAGATAATGCCAGCTATTCCTCCCAGCCCCAGGGACAGGAGAACCAGCCTCATGAATCATCGCCCTTTTAGAGGAGCTGCAGCATGGATCTCACCTTGCTGTGTCCATAGGGCTCTCTTGACTCTTTCTGGTGGGCACAAACAAAGGGTGGCGCTGAAAGAAAATGTTTGAACTATGACCAAGAAGTTGCAAAAATCGAGTTATGAAACTCAGTGCTGACAATAATGAGGTTCAGAAGAAGAAGACGGCAGTGCCACTTGTACAGTAAACTATTGTTACTCTCCTTGGAAGGAATACAATTTTGTCAAATACCTAAAGGATAACTTTATTTCAAAGCTCAAAGCAACTGCATGTATTGTAAGGAAGCATCAGTCCACTACATGACAAATGTAAATTGCCCATGTCTGTGTATTAGTGCCAGGGAATCAGGGGATTTTATTGAGGGAGCACAATGAGATATCATCCTTTGAGTTTATAATGACTGAACGACATTACAATTTCATACTTTGCAGACATAAAAAATAACCTGTTTGTTGATGGAAGCATATCACAAAGACAGGGAACAGGTTTGTAACATACTCTGAATGTATCAGGCAATATTAGCTTACTGAAGATAGATCTGTTTATCTGTATATTTTGTTCAGTAACTAGCAAGAAATTGCAGAACAAAAATCCCAAATGCTATGTTTATATTGTGTACTTTTATAGTTTGTCCTGGAGAGAGCACTGATTTCAACTAATATGTCCTGCTGGAGCTTTATCGTAAAACTATGAGACTTTCTATAAGATTTCCTACGGTGTTCCACGACATGGTTAAACATTTCTGTCTCACTTATTCTGGGCTGATATGTATGTGTTTTAACTGTAAAATGTCCTTTTATAAAACCTCCTTTCGACAGACTGCTTTTTACCTTCAGGGGTTCAATATGTGTTTATCCTCATAACGTTCAAAACTAGGATCACTTTAAGTCCAAGTTTCATAATCAGACTAGGCATGTAGTCACGGATGATCATGTATCATCCCATGGGATTTTATGTCCTTTTTACGGCACATTTATTTTAATGTGTATCTTATATTTATTTTTGTGTGTTGTATGATAATGGCATATGCATTTTGTATGGCACTGTACATGCATTTTCTTTTAATAAAACTCCAAACTTTATTTGGCAATAAACATTGCAAATTAGTTTAGGCTGTAAATGCCATGACATGTAGTTTTAGCTGTTTTAGTGTGTGCTCTTTGCTTGTATATCTGTCCTTGTCTAAATATAAACATGACTAAAACATATATTTAAATAAAGGACCTACCACACCCATGGATGTGCTGCAATGGAAAATAACCTGTAGACCTTGTTGAAATGGAAAGCAGCCTTTTATCCAGAGTCCATAAACATTAAATATACAATAAATTCTATTTATTGCAAATAGAGCCAAATGAGTTTCCCTCCCTCTGCCACCTGAACCACTCTGTAACCTCGTACTGTGATATTCCATTACTTTCTGACTACAGTTGATGATGAATACTGGTAATGTGCAACTACGTATTGGGTCTAGTGTTTCCCACAGGTTGAGAATTTACTTGTTGTGGTGGGTGGCGCGGTGGGTGACAGCGCAGCGTGTTGCACGTGCCTGGCAGTTTCAGTAGCAAACTACTAGCCAGCCAATCCAACTGCCCTTTGAAGTTTACACAGAATGTGTAATATGACAATGCATTCTTTTTAGGGCGTCCAATACCAGGGGTGTAACGGTACACAAAATTCACAGTCAGGTACGTTTTCCATACAGTAGAACTTTCCATAACAGAAAATTACATTTTTGTCACTTATTTGATAAATGTAAAAAGTCAACAGGGTCTTATTGGCCATAATTCTTACTGAAAAATATTGTCACCAAGAAAAAACACAATATCAGTAATTAATCGTAAGACTCTGACCTGTTGATAATTCTTGAACTGCAGCATGCGCTCGTTTATACAGGGCAGGCACAACAAACTGACTAACATGCATACATGGAGATACACTGTAATGGAGCTCAAGCACTTTAACCATATGCTTTAATTCTTCTGTATTATTTTGAGAAAGGTGCATTCTTAAAACTAAGTGGTCACACAGTAACACCACTGATATTAATGGGATAAATGGACAAAATAATTTGTTATAATGATTGCAACAGTTCTATATCAGTATTTACTATTCAAAGTCTAATGACGTTTTCATATGTGCATCCCTTTGGGAGGAATCTTTTACAATAATATTCAAAATCTACATGTTTATATGAAGTAGAAGAGAATGGGCTACAAACTTTCTAGAACGTTCGCAATTTAAAACTGCATTACTTGGTAACAGCACAGATCTTAAAGAATTATGATAGGCTTTACACTCTGACCATATGAAACTTTCTTCACACATTTCAGCATTTGACAAGCACAAGCTAGAGCCCTGAGAGTAAATTATTTAAAGTAAGTGGACTCATACGCAAGTCTTTAAATTTTGTGTGCAATTTAAGCCCAGTTGTGAGAACTCTTTTGAGCCTAGCTCAGCCCCTAATTCAGTCACTGAAATATTGAAATATATTATTACATGGCTTTATTAGAGTCACTTGTGTCATACATTCGAGTTTAATTAACGTCATCTTGAAATCTCCAACACTGGCTGTGGAGGCTTTCTAGACAGTCTATACTTGAAGCAAAGGCCACAGGCCAAAATAGCAATTGAACTGCAGGGAAAATATTGCAAAATAAGAATAATCTATACATTTTATATGTAAGCTCAGTGGAGCTGATATGGAAGCAATCTTCAGACTAAAAAAAATCCTGTTTATTTCAAAGGGTGCCATCTTTATTTACTGTTCTTACTTATTCATTGCATGACCATGAGCTCCAGAGTGACATGATGACATGCTGTCAACCCTAATGGTCTATGATGGCATCAAGGCTCTGTCAGGAGGACACAGTAGGTGCTCAGAGCCAAGGCCCTTGGTAGCCCTCCACGCACGAAGAGCTGTCATCTCTGTCCCTCACTGCCAAAGAGGCCCGCCTCCACTTCCTAAAATCCTGTCCATCTGCCGTATCAGCGGGGCAGTCGGAGTGCAAGCCATGCACTTTTCTGCTGTGCTTTAGCACGCCATGCTAGTGGCAATGAGGGTTCCTGAGTCTTCACTGCTACAAATCAACACATGGTAAGTTGCTGAATTTTTGTTTCTTTACAGAACAAAAAGGTTTTGTAACAGTATGCCATCTAGGCAGCAGGGGAAGGACCCAAATGCAGACAGGACAGACGGACTGGAGCAGATAAATGATTCATTTAACACAAAAAAGGACTTACTAGACAGAGATCCACTGGACAATAAACAAAGGCAAAACAGCACAGGCAAGGGGAACACGAGGAACACGAGGAACTCAAGGAACCCGAGAAACTGAAACTCATGAACTGAGACACGTGGAAAGAACTGACAATGAACCGACAAGGAAGCAAAGAAAAGCAACTGGTGTATATAGAAAGAGACAAGGGAAACAGAAACAGGTGAGTGACGAGACAGAGGTGGACAGGAAGTAAACAGTACACAAAAAACCAAACCTAAGATTTCTAAAAAAAAAAATACAGGAAATTAGTTGAAAAAACTGTCCCAGAAGAGTCCCTCGCGGAACATGATAGTACCCTCCCGTTAAGGGACGGATCCCAGATGTCCCACGAGGAACACCAACTTGGAGGGCGGAAAGGGTCCCAGAGGAGGGACCCAGAGAAACCAGACAGGGCAGAGGCTGAAACAGTAACCCCAGGATGCTGGCGACAAGGCTGGTACTGGGGACTTTGGCTGGACTGGAGTGGCTCAACAAGCACTGGAGACTGCGACTGCGGGACCTGCACTAGAGACTGCAGCTGGTCCGGAACTGGCACTGGAGCCTGTGGCTGCAGCTGGACAGGAATAGGAGGCTGCAATGGCAGCAAGACAGGCACGGCCACACCAGCCATGATGTGGCGGCTGGATGAGCACGGGAGGCTGCTCTGGTGGCTGGGCAGGGAACCGGTAAAGACTGCAGCAGAGCCGGGAACCGGCAAAAGCTGCAGCAGAAAGCTGGCCACAGTGAGCTGGACTGCGGACTCGGAAACAGGAACGGACGAAGGCCGGTAAACCAACCGGGTCCGAAGAGCAGGAGTCAGCCGGACCACCAACTCACCAACTGAATCAGATGTTGGCTTGAATGCCAACTCGAGAACAGAAACAGACACAGACCGCTTAACCAGCTGGGTCCAAGGAGCACTAGTCGGCCAGATCACCGACTCTGGAATAGGATCAGGGGTTGTTTGGGTGACTAACTCAGAACCAAGAACTGACGTTGGCCGGTTCACTCGTGGTTCAAAGTGGGTACTCTGGGGCGATGGGCTGCAGTCAGCCTTCTGAAAGCGTTACATTCCAACTGTCAGTCCTGAACTATCTTTACCGCTCCCTTAAGCTAAAGCAACCTGGTGGAGAGTCCTGACAAAATGTCTTGATTCCTAATCTTTTTTCTATCAGGCAGCATGATTTTTGCACTTGAAAGTGCACACAAAATCTCTGACTGTCTATGTGCTTGTATAACTATATACTTGCCAAAACTGGTAATGGCTTTGACAGAGATTCCCTGGAGGAAAGAAGCTTTTAGAGGAAAAAAAAAAACAGGAAAAAGCTATGATGCCTTGACCTCCTTCCAATGAAAGACATGAGCAATGCGAACACACAAAGTCACGATTCACAATTAAAATAAAGAAATAGCTTTGACTGTCAAATGTCAAATATTTATAACCGATCATCAACACTGATACAGCATGTTAAGTGTCAATAGTGAATAATAATAAAAATGTACGACTAAAAAACTACTGTTGTCCATCTCTCAAAGAATAGGTTTGCTTGCCTGCACTGCTAATATAAAGTACTGTTGAGGAACACGAGAATCCAGGCCAAGCCCAGTGTGAAAACCGGCTCATTATTCATTGCAGTCGTTTAATCTACATAACCTATGTGAATTTGTCACATTTCTTCCATTTCTGAAGCGTGGAGTACGTGCCATTTAAGTCCAGCCTGATAAGACAGCTGACTGTTTGACCTTCATGTAATGTTCTGCATCAATTCTGGTACAGCCTGTGTGTGTGTGTGTGTGTGTGTGTGTGTGTGTGTGTGTGTGTGTGTGCACGCTCTAATTAGATGAGAACCTGAAAAGAATAGGTTGACAATGACAAGCAGAACGAATGACACTAGCCGGTGAGCCGTGGCTCCCATTTGTCCCCATCCAGCGTTTGTCTGAAATGAAAGAGTGCATCATCTGTGCACTTCTGCTGACTGGGCAAATGCACAGCCAGGGCACTGAGGTCTTAACACCCATGTCACATGTTCCTGTCAACTCCCTGAGATGTGTTAAAAACGGTCTACTGTGCCGTGACGCATGATGAGCATCCATACAGAATCTATGTTAGGATCTCGACCGAAAGATGTAATAACCCACAAGTGGCAGGACATGAAGCTATTTAACAATTCATAAAATTAACAGTTGGATTTGATGCATTACAGTGGCATCACGATTTTAAATATTTTCACATTTCCACTTTGTATTTACTATGACACTCAACTTTATGAAAGTATAAAAGTATATTTGCAAGCACAAAGTAAAACAATGCACTTTGTCCCATTTCGAGGGGCTTCTCAGCAGGATTACACAAAACAAAAGCAGCGCTTACAGTACAACAAAAACAACCACATGTGCTGTCAAAACAGGAGATATCACTTCAGCTGAACATCCACACCACTGTATTGTTTGGTAGATTTTGAGTAGATTGCTTGATTCATCACATGTATCAGATCAATCACACTGCATTGAGTGATACTAAATGGTACAATGTATTGTCAGACCCCAAGAATGCATGTTATCATCAGTCTACACAAACCAGCAGTACAATTTATTAATGTCTTCATGTAACTGTATGGCCAGACCTATACATTTAATTTAATTACATAAAATAAAATAAGAACTGAATAATAATCTTAAAAAGTTAGATAAATAAGAAAATAAGCAAATCCTTAAATTTGAGATGCTGGAACCAGCAAATATTTGGTATTTCTGTTTAATTAATAATCAATAAATTAACTGACTAATTATTTCCCAGCAAGAATTAAACTTTAATCACAAAAACATCAAGGTCTTTAAGAGGCCTTGCACTGCAGGTACTGGACAACAACTGCACCGTATTACCTTGATGAAAAACATTTTTCCCATACTGCCAGCAGGCATATCACAAGTAAAGCACCTAACTCATCAAGCACACACAAACCTGTAAATACTGTGTTTGGACAAAAACAACAATTTATTTTCACATGGCTTGGCTAGCAATGCCATTGACGTCAAGACCAGTTTGCTAAACACCCTGTTATGGATATTTTATTATTTAAGTATCTCTAATACAAAATGCATACAAACCTTGATCTTTTTGTATATCATCAATATTTGAAGTAAGAATTCTACACTAAATAAAATGCTACACAAAATTAGTCTTAAACCTCAGTGAACATAAGTAAAATAAGCAACTAGATATGCAAGAATAATATGGGTAACAAGAATAAATGATACAATTACAACAATATCTGTAAACGATCCACTTGTGTGTTTGGTGGTTAAAAGTTATAATTAGATGGCCTGTGTGGTGAGAATGCAAAGCCATCTGGGACCATCTGAGATCACAGGGACAGCAGATGAATAGCAACAGTTTCTACATCTCACTACAGACTTTGTTATGCATACCAATGGGCTGCTAACTGCACATTGTGAGTATGAGATTCCACAGTTGTCTTTAAGTTCCATTTCTCACATCAGAACATCTCTGAACAGCAAAAAGAGCAGCTAAAAAATAAGGACTTGAGCAGAGGAGGACTGAAACTGAGGACATGAAACCTTGGCCTACTGCATATCTTTGATATCTAAATTGTGAATTTGCATGAAGAATCCAATGACATTAAGCAAATACGAAAAGGCCGTGCAGCTCTACTGCTGACTGTGGTTTGTGTTGATGCTGGAAAATCCAAAAGTGAAAATATCCAAATGCAGATTTAGGCCACCTTTAACCTTTGAAACATAAGCTATGGCACCACTAATGACTGTAACTGAACACATCCTGTAATTTCTTCACAACAAAAGGCCAAAGTCAATTATCTTTGCTGGAAGGCTTTTACTGTGAAGCAGCTACAGCTAATGTTGAGTTTTATTCATTAACAATGGCATTAATGGAATACCATCATCCTAAAGGTTCAGCAATCAAATTCCAACACCCATCACTCATTAGTCTTTGCACTTTTTCCTCTAAAGAAGTCTGCGGCTATTGCTCTTCAGCAGCACTTTCACTCTAATGAGTGTGTGTGCGTGTGTGTGTGTGTGCGTGCGTGTGTGTGTGTTCGTTCTTTAAGTCTTAGGTGGTAAAAATGTAATTAAGGCTGCTTGGTCCATTTACGTAAAGGCTACCTTCTAACATATGTTCATACAGAACAATTGCAAAGATGTCACAAGGTCTCGACACAGCAAATTGCCTGAGCCAGTTTTCGCAGAATTTGGACTACAGATTCACACATAATGGCTGGAGGGGGAAAAAAGCTCAACCACTTACAGAGAAGGGTGCATAATTCAAAGCAGACGGACCCCCTATATCTAGCCGGTCCTTATGCTTAAATGAAAAACAGATCTGATTAACATTTAACCTTTCAATGTCATCCATATTCACTACTTCACTCAACAGCATTAACATACTTTGAAGTAAAAACAACAAATCACTCAAGGAATGGATAAAAATAGGAAGCGCAGGCCATTTTTGAAGCCATGTGTCTGTTTCCACTTTCCCCATTGCAGGGGTGCCCTGTGAAACATCGGTGTAAATGGTTTATAATGCCACCAGTGGACTCTGAAATGGGAGACCTGGTTTCAATCAGCAGTCAAATTGCTCGTACATTACACTCACAGACAGAGTAGTAAATCACTCTTTGCCTCTGTGCTGCCGACGTTAAGGAACAAGCATTGTTAAAAGTCCACCAAGCATGCTACTAAGAGCACCCTGTCTCTATGCGGGGATGGGAAGCTAAACAGGACAATAGCAGTCGCTCGCGGTGTCCCTATACATGCAACATCCTGGTGTGTAAGCAGAAAATTTGCACTCTTCATATCTAGCTGAATCTGTCTCTTGAACAGTAACTGGCCTGATTTTGCAGCGTTGAATGTAAACTTTAAGTTATAGCCTGGCCGTTGTAACCCTCATGTCAAAGAGCCCAATCACAACCAGTTTGAACCAGATTGCCTGGTTAAAAAAAGAGTTCTTGGGTTTCTCTGTGCCAACGCCCCGACAGTGTGAGGCATCTCGGAGTAGTTATAATCCCCTATAAACTCGAGAAACTCTGATCCCGCCCACCACAGACCAACACACTATGGGCAAAACCTCTCATTAGAACTCCAGGGCCCTGAAATTACTAAGACTTTACCCATATGGAAAGCATGAGAAAGCATCGGTTGGGAGAGGGTTGTGCTGAGTGGTTTTTCAGCGTGTGGCCACAGAGGAGCTGGAGCTCTTTAACAATGCCATTCAGCCCGGCCCCTGCCAGGGAGCACTGGCAAATGAGGAAGCTGAGGCAGATGCTATGGCTACTAGCCCTGCTGGCTACTAGGCCTGCTAGGACATACCCAACATACCACACACTACATACAAATGCTCACACAGGCCAGAGATGTACCCAGGTCAACAAACAAAACAGTGTTAAATAATGTGAGTAAATCCATTTGAAGGCAGACTTTGTCAATCAAAAGTTAAGGGTGACCTTACCACATATATAGAATGAACTGAAAGGTCTTTCCATAAAATAAATAATATGCAAAAACAACTGAAACTAAAATGTTTTCTAATCCTGTTTTAGTATCAGTATTGTAAAAAGAAAGAAAGAAATGTAGTAAAACAGGTCTTTATTTTGCTATTTGAAGTGGCTACAATATTAGTTAGATGATGTTTGCTATTTGTTTCTTTGTAGGCTAGCTTTTGACAATTTGTATGCCTAGTAGATGACGTCACCAGCTATGAGTTTAGGCTATTTGCTTTCACAGGCAAATCCAAACTGTTGACTCTTCTGGCAAGAAACAAAAGAAGAAAGCAATGTAGTTGTCCATTGTATGCCACCCTGTAATCCCTCAGGAGTCGTGAGGATTAGGTTAAAGAAGTCGTATGTCTTCTCTTGAATCATTTGTGGTTGGAATATAAAGTAGGCCTAACAGCTGGCGGGAAAGTATCAATATTCAGCAAATTAACAACATATTTTACAGAAAATGCCAAACATTAAAGATTCAGATTTTTTTTCACATCTCACAAAAAGAGAATAAACAGGAAAATAAACCAGGATAAACACAGTGAAGAAGCCCTGCAGTTTCCCTACAACGCCTAGCCAATATGATTGAAGAAAACCCTAATGCTTCAACAGCGTGGCACCTAACACCACTGCCAATACACGTTTAAATGATAAAAGATCTATCCACCAGATAACAACAGGTAACTCTGAATCATAGCTCCAAGCAGTACCAGGGAGAGTCACCTGCTTTGTGAAAGAAATTGCAGTGAGTCTCCACTAATCTGCATGTATCAACAGCCCACATGCAAAAACCATAATATTTGACAGTAGGCTGTCCCTCTGAGGCCTCATACAGTCGTACTGTGCAGACTACAGCCTATAGGAAAGTTTAATGTCAAATTACATGGAATCTAGAATAGAAATACACCATGTCACTTTCTTTTTAGCATGCAGGAGCTGAAGGTTAGAAACCCAAACATGCAGCAGGGCCCAGGATTCAGTTGCAAAAAACAGCCTCTGATGCAATTCCAAGAAACTAACCCACCCTGCATCCTTCTGTTACAGTTGAGCTCATGGTTAGGTCTCTTCACTGCGTCTGTGACAGCTATAATCGGATTCACGTATTGATAAAGGATGGCTATGAGGCTACTTCAGCATGTCACCCACCCCGCAAAATTGCTTCCAATCCTTTCTTTAAATAAACCAAACAGGGCTTCGGGCTCGATGCAATCCTGGTAATATTTCTGTATATCTGCCCAATGAAAAACACTCCCCCCTATTTCAGATCTGTTCGAGACCTGAAGAGGACTTTAGGGTATTAAGTTGTGCACTTTTAAAAGCTGTCACCAAAAAAAATGATTCTACAATTGACTTCTCTAATGAATTGCAGAAATGTGTGCTTTTGCCTCAGCTGCAAGGAGCAAAATCATGACACACACAAAACACAAACCTGTGTCTCTAGCCAGTGCTGCAGCAATAGTGATTTTCTTTTCTTTTTTAAAAAGGCAGATGAATGATGCATACATGACAGGAGTGTTTGTAATTGATGGGAATAGCTACAAGAATTGAAATAACTGTCTGTGGTAATGATGAATAAAGAAAGAGCAAAGATTTCAAATGGGGGGGGGGGCGAGCTTATTGCTGACACGCTCACGCACGCACGCGCAAGCACACGAAGTGAGGAGGCAGGTTTGGAGAGCTGTGGCACCTTAAGGCGAGGCATCGTCTGTATGAAAAAGGTCAAAAACGGGAGCAAATTCTTACATTGCAATTAGTGAACAAACAGGGCGACGTCGGGCTCAGACCACCGCTGCTCATATGAATGATTTCATTAGTGATTCTCGACAGATTTTCTGCTTGATCGAAGCTTTCGTCCCTGCGAAGACGTCGATTTGCTCGCCTAAAAGTGCCTGCGCTCAGTTTATTACCGTGTTTGCGTATCGAAAATCACTTGTGAAACAAGTGATTGAGACGACTAGTTCCCCCGTTCACATTCATTTCTGTGTGCATTTTGATAAAAAACGAATATTTGTGTGAGACTCGAGCAGACTAATGGTTATTTGCTCTCATTCTGTACCGAACACAAAAGTTGTTGTGTGGCTAAACATTCAGAGTTAGCATAAATATAAAACCAGCAACAAACTGTGCGTGGCTGCCTGACGTTAGCCGGAGAGCGATTTTGCCAGACGGAGCTGACTTACAGTATTTCATCGTTAACGTTGACACGTTTTAAAGCGTTTTCAAAAGTGAGTCCAGTTTATAAAAGCACGCCAAACAAACAGATAAACGAACGCTGTTGCAAAAAAACACAAGAAATGTCAGCAAGTTAGCTAACGGCAACGCTAAAAGCTGCGTCTCAAGTTCAATGGGGGACACGGAGAGAGAGAAAAAAGATAACAGTGCACTTACTGAATCTCCTCTTTGTCGCCGCCGTTGGCATTTCTCTCCTCTGAAACCGCTCCGGTTAGTCCCGTCTTCAGTTTGTAGCAAGCACAACAATCCACTTCATGTAATTAACAGCCACAAAACACGAGAGTTAGAACCGACCCACAGCGTAAAAATAAAGGAGGGGGGTGAAAAATATGAGTCCACACTGCCAGGGGGAACACGAGGTCCTATCCCGGTCGGCCGACCGAGGTCGTGGATACTGGATCTATTCGTGGCGGCTCCAGTGTCTCGCTGCTAACGGGTTAACGCTCAAGTGTTCAGTGTCGCTGCCCGCGTGCGAGACGGCGCAGAGCAAATGTTAGGTATCTTCTCTTTGCAAGTAAACGTATTACCTTGCAAGTTAATTTCGTGAGCACAAGTCTGTAGTCTACACAGTTTTTCTTTCCCCCCCACCCCCCAAAAAAAGAAGGAGAAGGTAAGGGAGTTGTTACGTCTCGCCTCTCGCGGTCACGCTTCTTGCTGCTTCTGTGGAGGGAACGCGTACAGGTCGGTCAGCAGGATTTTTCGGATTCACTCGGCTACACTCGACGTGTCCATTCTAAAGTCCTGCAGCGTCTGAAATAACATACACGAGACACAAGGGTATCCCAAACCTGTCCTTATTATTTATCTGTATGCACTAAGCGCCTGCTAAAAAGAGACAATGAACCCATATTTGCAATGATTTTTTTTTTTTGCACAAAGAAACTGCCTATGGTGCTTTTGGAAGCAAATTATGATTTAGGAGATATGACAGCATCTTAATACATTCTCTCATTATAACTATTCCTCATTTTCTTTGGGAGCCCCTCGAGCTAATCCAGGTGGTCCCCAGGCCCCACTCTGGGAGCCTCTGCAATAAGCAAACTCATGAATCATCACTGAGAATAGAAAATGTATAAATACTGCCCTATTATCCCCATTTTCTAGAGCAAATAAAATGCATCTACACCCCCACTCTCCTCATGCCCATCCTTGCTCTCACCTTGTGAAGGCTCAGGACAAGACTGTAATTTATAATGTATAAATAAAGGCCAACTTTCTGGCACTTTCACTGGTAGGCTACTTGAAATTGTTTTTTAAGACAAGCCTTGGGAGAGGATTGTAGGAAATATTCTGCACTGTTCAGTGACACACAGGCACGTTAGCAAGCTGCCATTGACAGGAAATGCTTGAATGATTTTGCAACTTTTGCAACAAACTCACATTTGAATGTTAAGATGTTCAAGACCCCAAGCTCTACAGTCCTTTTTAGTTAAACTGATTTTCCATATCTGATGATGCATCAAAACTTCTAATTTAATTACAACCAACTGGCAATCAAGGACAGATTCCCAGAACTACAAAATGCATAAGGCCAGCAATGTAATGAGGACACAGAGAGGGCTCTGCTTACAGTGCAGCTTGGCTGTTAGTGCATGAGCACTCAAGCGACTCGGTTGAACGTGCAGGGCATGGACGCCGGGACCCCCAGTAATGAGGACCTGAATATCTTTTAGGATTCTGACAACCCATCTACTCCGCCTTCTAACCTCACCATGATCAATCGTTAGCTTGGCAGAACTCCCGCTGAACTGCAGCCTGGCTATCCACAACACCTTTCTAATGATTGGTGCAAATGACGTTTACACAAGGTTTTACCTCGCCATAAATGTCTCCTGCAAAAAGGTGGATCCTCCATTCACCACACACACACACACACACACACACACACACACATCTACTTCATGTCACAAAATGAGTTGTTATGCGACCTCAAAGTGACTGAAAGGGAATTCTGTTCCTTTTAGCTTACAAATGATAACCTTGGACAGTGCCCAATGTTCCAGGAATAGGATACTGTCAGACAAATAAGAGGCCATGCCAGCGCTATTACACTCAGAGGAAGGCCATTGTTTTGATACAACTGCCATCAATATGTAGGTGCCAGACAGAGAAATTGGTGCATGTGCTCAATATTGCTGTTACGCATCTCTGGTGGCCAACACTAGGCCTGTTTTTCAGCTTCAGACATCTCACGTGGACCGCTCAGGAGACCTATAAACAACCTTTGCCTGTGAAGGTCAAAGAAGATGTGTAGCGCTGTCCCCCCCCCCCAACTATGATGCAAAAGAGTCCAACCAAGGGCAACCATGCTTTGCTCTTCTTTGCCAGACATTGAATAAGAGCATTCACCAAATAACAGATTTTCTGCCATCCACACCAACACATGTTTAAAGCTGCGCTCCTGGTCCTCTTGGCTTTTGGTGTTACTTATATAATAAACTTTCATCCAATCAGGTTTCAGAAATCTCTTTTTTTTAATATTACTTAGAGCTTTTTGCACATGAATGTTATATTAATTAAGGGATGACATATAGAATCTTAAACCAATTTCTTCAGTCAATTAAACAACTTATATCCATCAGAGTATTGGAACAAAACTCCCCCTATAAACTACTTCCTGGTCTTAATTATTGCTGCAATTTGGAATAAATGGTTGACTGAATTACTGCAAATCAAAAAGGGTCTGAGGTACCAAATCAGCCTCTAACCATAACACTCTTGGAATGAAGCTTCATACATGGATCCCTTTATCAGCTGTTCCTCCTTATTAATTTTTTTATTGAACTCTATGGGGAAATTAGTTGGGAGAAATTACTTGTAAAGAGATTCATTTCTATCAAGAAGCCCCTCAGTTGGTACTTGATGGTTTAAAGGCTGGTTTAATAGTGGTGCAGTTACTTTTCTGTCCATGATCCTTCGTTAAATATAGAGTATAGACCATGAATACATTTTAAAAGAGTAACAATGTATTGAAAAAAAAACTTGTGGCCAACAGTATATACACTATACCACCCTCTGAACCAAAATACTAATTCCATAAAACACCACAACCAGCTGCAGTCAGCGCTATTTGCATGTTTGATTATCTTTTACATTTACAGTTTTAAGTTTAGGAAGTAATACCCCTGGTGTTAAGTCCAGTGATAATGTTGTGTAGCCTTTTAATCCAAAAAATATATTACATGTACACAGGTACTGTATATTGAATGAAGCACAATGAGCATTGTGTGTTTTTCTATATAAATTATATAAATTGATTTATTGTTGTCTGTTTGGTCACTTTGATCCATTTAAAGGGTGAACATCTAAGTTGCATGTGTTATATAGTTATAAGTTGCATGTTTTATAAAGCCAAAACACAGATGCATTGCTACATATTTTTGTCATTTTTGTGTTTAAAGCTACATTGATATTTTTCAAATGAAACCATGTAAATGTTTTCCCTCTGCAAATAAGTGTACATTTTTTATTTCACTCCATGCCAATGTTGTGGGAGAGCATTTATGTTCAGGATAAAAAAAAGAATCCCCCAGTACTGCTGCCTGTGACACACTGTACACATGCATAATTTATACACACATTTAGTATTTACATCTCAAACAAAAACAACAACCATGTGAATGTAATCAACTTTGATTTTGATTGTAGTACAAGATAACAAGTAGGTTGCTCTGACGCCCAATGGCATATAATAAATAGGTAAATTACTAGTATTAAAATGTTGAACATTCTATTAACACAATAAGAAATTGGCTTTGAAATACTTATTGGTCTATAAATACTGGCTCCAGAGGGTGTCCCCATTAAATAACAGGAATGACAACCGCTTGTCATAGGAAATGTGTCCTGCTTGGGAGGAACTACATTTTCTGTCAACCTAAGATCTCAAGATTTTTCAGCACATTTACATGCACACTACTGGTATATATCCACTTTTCATCAATGTTATTAAACCCAATTAGATTCTGATAATTCCTAGATTTCATTTCTGGATGTTTACCAGAAAAGTGTTTGTTTGCTCATGAGACTGACTGGGGTGTTATATGTTGTTACAGCCCATCATACCATCAGAAAACATTAGATGTTCCCATTTTAATCAAAAATGTATTCACAGAGACAACATGCGTACACGTACACCTATGCTGTATAAATCTTAACCCTATTTTTGTCTAGTGTACTTGACCAAGGCACTAGAATTGGTCCACTAACACTTAAGATGGATGCAGAGATTGAATGCAAGGATGAATAAAGGATAAACTTTATTATAAAGTGTGCCAATTGCCTTGTAATAGAGAAAATGGGTTATCAATAAGACTGGCACTTAGTGCAACTACTGTGCCACATTATGAAGCTTTCTTTTATAAACAGTGTATTATGAATCACTGTGATATTTAAGTATACTTTATTATAGTTAACATTCTATTAATTATAGCTTACAGAAAGGTTTTTTGAGTTGATACATTATGATCTGACAGACTTCCAGAGCAGGATGCTTTCATCTTATAACTGTTGCACAATTAACGCAGGATTCAATGAGGCAGGAAAACAGTTAATGGAAGTTAATGATGAGAACACACAGAGCTCTTTGTATCATTAACCAACATGCAGTCAAACATGTTAATGATTGCAGTTTCTATCTCGGCAGATGGACAGAATGAAGACCCAGTTATAAGCAGGTACTTGCAGAGGCACTGCAGCACCGTGCCGCATTTCTTGAGGGGAAATGTTTGGAAGAATCAAGTCGCACTCTTGCTACAGCAAGTTGCAGTGAGTCATGATAATGTGGTTCCAGTATCAATTTTAGGCATTAAATGGATGTGTGAGCTGCTACTGCAATGCCACAAATCATCAAAAGGGACTCCTAGATATACTGAGATGAACATATCCTGGTAGGTGTGTGATTTAGATACTGTTAAATTGTTATGCTGCTGAACATTATGGAAGGTTTCAACTTGATATTTATATTGTCACTCATTTCCGTCATCTTTGATAAGTTGAGGCTACTAATAGTCATCTCTTTCAGTGCTAGACAAAAAGAAATCCTGCAGCCTTCTAAGTGCTAGTAAGAGACAGAGCAACATGGTGGTACATTTTTGTTCTTGAGAGCAGTTGCCAATAATATAGATAATATCAGTAATAACACTTTTTGAATATGAAAGCTCAGAAATCACTGTTTTTCATTTATTGATGGAGGTGTCACAGCTAGTGCAAGCATGGTAACGGAAACACAGGAAGATAGGGCCTAAATGCATTCTTCTGAGACAGTGCTGATGCAGTTCAATGATTTATTGAAATAAAATCAAAGTAAAAAAGGCTTACGGGGTAGTGAGGCAGGCAAGGGTCAAACCCAGAAGACGGCAGTCCAACACAGGCAAACAAACCCAAAAGGAGCAGGCAACAATCCAAAACCCAATAATCATGCAAAAAGGTAAAAACAAGCTTTCAGGGTTTCTGGTTTACAGACACAAAATATAATGATCTGGCAGGGAATAAAAGAAGTGAAGGGGTATTTGCAATTAAGGCTGAGTAGGGAATGAGGTGCAGGTGGGGAAGTTCAGGTGACTGCAGGGCTAATTGGCAGAGTGGGAACAGGTGTGTGGATGGGTGGGGCAGTCAGGTGATGAGGAAAGGAGGCATGGCCTTGGAGAAGCATTCAGGGGCTGGAGACAGAGACCGAGAGCAATGTGGAGAGCTGGGGATGAGTGAGCACTAAAAAAGGGGAACCGAGGAGCAGATTGTGAAAGGAGGAGATTGGGTTTTGTCTGTTAGTGACAGCACAGATTAGAGTTAATCTCTCTATTTTAACAAACTATCCATAGCCATGTTTCCATTCAACTGGCAAGCAACTGGTATGGAGTGAAAAAACTAGGCTCTGTGACAAACGTAGTTTCATCAGAAGTTGGCGGTATAGGCTATCTTGGCTTTAAACATGACTGTATAATACGCCAGTAAACTGAGCAGAAGAAGTAGAGGTTGCAAACTGGAAACAAAACAACTCGCCTTGGCCATCTTGTTTCGAATTGGCAAGTTTTTCTTTCATGTCAGCTAGTGTTGGCATGTTTCCATTTAGCGCATCCATTCTTTTTCAACAAAGGCAAAAACCACCTCAAGTTAGCGTAAAAACACTTGCGCAATTAAGGACGTTTTGTCAATTTGGACATTTCCATACAGCTTTTCTAATGCAGTACTGCAATACTACTTCATCACCCAAAGATATAGGAAAATTCCCTTTACGGGTCTTATTGTAGATAATAGGATGTGATCAACTAAACTGCATTTTACAGCATCACAAGCACACCTCTTTAGCCATGAGAGAGATACATGAATTAAAATTGAAATACTCTGCTCCTTCAAAGACTGGAACCACAAGAAACACATAACAGCATTTTCACAGATGCTATATTTAAAAGGGGGAATGCAGAGAAACGAAGAGGAATAGACAGCGGCGGCAGCAAGAGAGAGAAAAAGAGTGGTGGGTTGGAATTGGATGAAGGACACATAAGCTCTCACTGAGTTGGCAACAGTGAAAAGAGCCCTTGGTTATTGAAAAAAGAAGAAATCAAAGGCAGAAAATTCCTGCAGAGGGATGGGGGCAGAGAAACAAGCCTGTCCTCCTCCTCTTTGTTTCTTTCTTTTCTTTATTTCACTGTGGTTAGAGTAGTTAGCCACTCAGCAATAGAGGAGAGATGCATGGTAGCCAGCAGGTTGGCAAGGCCCTTGAGCACAAGGATCTAAGAAAGAAAAGGAACACAGCCCAAATTGTTTTATATTCTGCAATATGGAGGATTTTGCTGCACGTCGAACACTATATACAGTATTTCCTTTCTGTAGCGCAGCACGTGTGTGATGATGCACTAATTATTCATGAAATGTTAAATATGCACAGCAGAACGTGCATTGTGTTTTATGGTGTGTGTAATGTAAGTCGACTTAACTGAGAAGGCAGATATTGCACATGTAAGGACAATAACAGCAAGGTCATGATGTAGTGTTGCACAGGATAGGAGTAATGTGTGCGCTACATGACAGCTTCGGAATAGACTAGTTTTATAGAGGAGGTCATCTCTAGGTAGCCAGCTGTTACAGATGTAAGTCAGTCGTGATGGATGTGATGGACAGGCATTATCCCTTTGTTTCCTCCTGCCATCTCTGTCAGCGTTTTCCCTCCAGCAGATTGGGTTCCACAAGTCATCCCTCACAGACCATCGCTGGGGGAATCTGCTGTTTCAACCGCGCAGAGCATCCCATCAGACAAATGGATATTAGCTGGTTAATTTTTAATTCCTGAGATGCAAGGGAGCCGCACTCTTTCATGGCTGGAAGGAGAGCTAATGGGCCCGGATTAGGTATCACGGGCGGAAATCTGGGAACGGCCCCTCGGGAATGTCGTGTGGGTCTCCATTGAACACCATTAAGAGTCTTGGAGTAAGGCAGAAAGCCTCTCAAAGACACACAGTCTAGCTATTGACCTTTTGGAGGCAGAATAGAGATCCTCACTGAAGACATATTGAGTGAATGCTGAGAGTGGTTCATGAAGCCATGGTGGGAGTAAAAACATGGTTGTTGATAAGGTCCAACACAGCAAGACATAGATTTCTGTTTCCCACCAAACAATTGTACAAGCCCAGATCAAAATGAAGGTCTGCATGTTCAAACAATGGCTAGCTCATTGCGAGGCTGCGGTCGCCTTTGCATCTCTGAAGGAAACCCTGCTGCGACCATCAATGTCTTCACACAGGCCAAATACAGAATACGTTGTCTGGCTAAGTGCACATCAAGCTACTCCCTGGACAGAAACACCTCAGCCATGTTTTCCTTGACCAGCTAAAATAATTTCCTTGCTTTCAGTAGGATTGGCAGTGATGATTGTTTTTATTGACTCAGATGTTCCATTAGGCGAGGAGCTGCTTGGGGTAAATGGCTCCTGACAGCAGCACAGAGCTGGCTGATGACGCCCTGTCACTAGACCTCACACCAGGGTTATTAACTGGCCGCCACTGCTGCAGAGCACCAGTGCTCCCCTGACAGTGACACGTACATGGAGAATATATAACGCTGTTCTCCAGTCCCTTCCCCTTTCCTAACAGAGCCTGGGTGAAAGCAGAGGATGGGGATGACTGCGTTTTAGATTCAAATGAGGTTTAAAGAAGGAAATTAACTGAGATCTGGGGGAAAGGACAGTGGCACATGTGTTGAGTTTCATTTTCTACCAGTGACTGCAGACACAAGGAGAAGAAATTCAGAAGGGCTTTTACACAAAATAACGTCTGGTTTTCAGCACCTATCATATTCATTTTCATCTTTGATTTATCTGTCGATGAATCTTTTAATTAATCAATTAATTGTTTTTACATAATGTTGTAATAATTAATTGTGAAAAATGCCTGTCCCAGAGTCCAAGGTGAAACAGGAAAAGCAGCAAAGCCTTACATTTGAGATGCTGGAACTAGTGAATGTTCAGCCTTTTTCTAAATAATATGTTTGGGAGTTTAGATTCCTCTGTAAATCATTTACACTATTGGTTTCCATTCTTTTTCACAGAACACTGCAGAAATCAGTTAGCAGACTGTTGAAAGTGCTGATCGATTAGAAAAGTCTGGACTTCATTACCTCATCCCATTAATGTAAGTGTAACAAAATGATTGCAGACTTGATGTTCATTTAATTGCTAATTGCTGTTAGTGGTAGTGCTAACATGTTCATGCTGCACCTAAATGAATGGAAGTCAATGGCAGCCAAGAATGGTAAAAATACATTAAAATTTGTAAAAACAAAAAACACTGGTATGGTCCTTTAAGCAATTACTCAGTTCTGTGAATTATTGATTGACAAAATCCTTAATGGACTAATCAATTCAGCGGTTCTATCTTGTGGTAATTTGTATATGCCTTCACAGATGATGTTGGGATGTCCAAAAACAGGTGAAATGCAATAAATGCAGTGTAGATGACAAGCTGTGACCTGTAGGTAGACTGCAGTCATTCAGTTCAGGCTCATCCAGGAAACTAAAAAAATTAAAAATAAAATAGAAACTTAAGTGACAACTGCAATGGAATGCAATGGCTATGTCCACTGCCATTTCCCATCGGGGTGTCAGCTATAAGTCGAAATGCTGAATAGTGTGTTTACCAGGATGTCACCTCATCCTGTCAACTGAACTTCACTTGAGAAAAACAGACATGCAGGTGTAATACAGTGAGTGACAAGTCGCACGGTTGTTCCAATTGGGAAACACGCACTCACACACACACACACACACACACACACACACACACACCTTGTCAGCATTTGTTAATTCACAGCTCCGAAGGGCTGTCACTCCATGAACACTCCACCTGTGTGTAGCATGAGATAGAGCCATGCTGTCACGCTGGAGTGATTAGAACCTCCTTTTATAATCTCCCTCCTCTGTCCTTCTTCACACATCATTACGGTAATACAGCAGGCTCTATTACCCCACAGAACCCTGTCAATGCCCCAGCACCGCCATCGCCACCGCCTCCCTCCAGCCTCCCGAGCAAACCTCAGAGGGGTGATGATGGTGGGTTAAGGCAGGGCCCAGGGTCCCTGCAGCATGGTAGCTTTAATTTCACGCTTTGTTAATGTCCCCATTGCAAGTGCTCGTCCTGCCCGATGCCCTCCACAGCTCCAACCAGGGTCGCATCCGTCCTGGCTGCCCCGTGGTTGGCTCAAGGACTGCGTCGAGGAGGAACTCTGGGAACTCTCTTTCCCTTTCTTTTATTTCTACAACTGTCGCCCATTTGTCGGAAATCTCTCCTTCACAACCTCCACCCCCTGCTTACCTTTATCCTATTCTCTACCCGTTGTGCACTCTGTCACTGTCTGTTTCACTCTCGACCGCCCCCTCTCTCATTCCCTCTCACCCACGTCGATTATCTATCTCTCTTCCACTGCAGTCTCTTTCTAGTTCGCTGCCTTCCTCTCTCTGGTAAACAGCTCTTTCTCTCAGCTCAGCCCACTCTCTGCCCATTCACTGTATCTTCCTCATGTTCTCTCACTCCATCTCGATTGCTGCTCTTCATCTCTTTGCCTCTCTCTGTCCCATTATCTTCCCCTTTAATTCCGACACATTCTGTTTTCTTTCGGCTCTGCTCACTGTCTCAATTTGGATGAACACGTCTCATTGCATCTCTCCCCCTCTCTTTTCCACTGTGTTTCCATCCTTAAGCCTCCATTTACACACTGTACCATCTGTATTTGCTAAGCACTGAGAGGCTGAGAATCATCATTCTGTCAACCTGCTCCTTCTGCATGACTCGGCAGCCACTTTCAGTTGTCCCTAAAAATGCCACCGTCAGCACAAATGTGTTGAACCATAGTTTCTAGAGTTTGCTTGAATAAACTGAAGGGGTGGAACAAAGGCCTGCAACCTGCTACTCAATTCTATCAACAACAACAAAAACAATGCCCCTAACTATCTTGTTATTTTTATTTTTATTTAGTTTTGCATACTGTTTGGCACTGTTGCTACATATATTATAGGCATGGCTTTAACGCTGACAGAAAGAAAAGATAAAACATGACACTAAACTTTCCCAAAATGGGAATATCACTGAGTATATTGCCTGTAAGGAAGCTGCTCCCACTCAACAGATTGCTGATGTCAACATGTCGTTAGACTAGCTGGTTCACTCCAACTAGCCACTTCTAGCTATACAAATCATTTCAAGGTCGGCATATAGATTCAGGCAGGTACTAATCATGTGATGCCACTTTTTAAGGAAAATTTCAGTTTATTTAAACATAGATCCTTTTATTGTCACTTTGGCCATCATTCCCCATCATGTTTGTGTTTATAACAGTTTATTGATCAGGTTAATTGTTTAGATCTGGGAACACAGCCATTAGACAGGTTTTAAACAAACCACCAGCTTAGCAAAACTTTAAAAAAAAAGTTCAAATTCAATTTATTTCCCAAACTGGGACTCAAACTTTGTGAACTTCCAGTCACAGTTCACTGACTTAACATTAACCTCCTGTACTTTCTGTAGTTGTGCACGCACAGTTTTCCCATGCAATGAGGGATTATTACTGACATTATGACTGCACTCATAATCAGTTTTACTTCCAAATAAAGTGGTGACTTTATGGGGGGTCTCCAGCCAACATACACAGAAACAAAGTAATAATACCTACACATTATTAGAGAAGAGAAGAGAAATGTCACATATTTCAGATTTAAATGTAGGTTTGCCCACAATCTAACAGTCACTTATCACTTAGCGGGAGACAAGTGACCCTTTTGTCGGCTATTATTTTTTCTTCTTCTGTGTGCATGTGCATATTAGTAGGGCCTTGGAACCAGATCAGCAGGTAACACAAAAGGCTGGCTAATGAAGTGGAGACTCCCCAAAAGGAAAATGGTTGAAAAAAAGCTCTTTGGTTTAAGGAGGGTCTTATTTCCTAGACAAAGGGGAGTAGGTAACAGAATCTCTTTGTGAGTGAAGTCATGGGTTCTCCTGTGGGAAGGCATTGATCGGAGGTGAAACTGTGAGGATGAAGGGAGGACCTATCGGATTCTGCTCACGCTCTTTCTCTGTCTCACACACACACACACACACACACACACACACACACACACACACACACACACACACACACACACAAACCCAAGTTTACTCATAAAACTGTTGACGCACACGCTCTTATTGGCATTCAAGTCTGCAAACTTTTCTTCCTACTCAACATCACAGTCACACGGCACCAGAGCTAGATACCAATATTCATCAGTGTTAGGCTAATCACACAAAATATCTGTTCATTAGATCCACACTCTGAAACTGACATCTTTTGCAACAGGCTACATTTGAACAAAAGCACCTCACACCATAAATCAGCGACCATTTGTAACAATTTTTGATTATTGTCTATTTGGAAATGGTCTCACAAAACAATAGCTCACAGTTTTAGCTTCCGCTAATGGTCTGGCAGGAACAGCCAAGCCATTAACACTGCTATGATTGTTTGTCTCTGAATGTGACTTGCCTTCCTATGCTCAATCCTGACAAATGATATGACATTGGCCCGCAGAACACGGCCCATAGCTATTGTTTGAGTTCTTTTGTTTGTTGCTAGGTAACCGACATTAATCAAGTCCCTCTACTCTTTTTTTATTGCACTTTTTACTTTTATTACACATCTTAAGTTGCTGCATTCTACAATTGCTACAAGGCCTGTTCCACATTTGGAATTATGTCTGTTGTAGTTACTGTAACGCAGGCCAGATACAGTTTCATACCTCAGGCTATGATGCTGTGACACATCAATACTTATCTTATTATACTTGTCTTTGATGATACTCTGCATGACCGTTTTCATGTCAGTTTGGATGCCTGGCTCCATGCATATGTGTGTGTCTGCATGTGTGTGGGGTGCAGACAGAGCTACATCTCTCATGTGAAACAGAGAGCAGGCAGTTTTTATCTCTGGAGCTCTGTTGAAAATATTATTGTTTTCGCAGAACACGGCAAGGATCCGTACCGAGTTTATCAGTATTCTACTATTTAAACTGATACACCCAGAGATGCTCCGGCAGGTAAGATTTATGGCAGCATTAAGTATGGCCTTGTCCACCGTGAGAAGGTACTGAACGCTATTTTGTGATGAGATGGGGACCGGGCCAAGGTGACCCTTCAGTAATATATGGGCTGCGGCTGCCAAGGCCTCCCAGGAAGGTATTTGTCATCAGTGTCCCCCAAGTGTAAGGTTACCGGCAAATCAGGTTATCAGTCTACTGTTTTTGTCAGGAATGGCACAAAAACACAGATTATCTTTTCAATATAGCTCAGCGTTGCAGAATACAGACAAAAGATGCACAGATACAAAAACTAACACACAAGTACACACACACAGCCCCTTGTATAAGGATTCTTCACGTGTTTATTAATTCCTTAACCCCTAACCTTCAACATCACATGCCTAACCTTAACCTTTACCTTAACCCAAGCTAATTCTATTTCTAACCACAACACTGTTCAGTATCAATCACAGTGGCAGAGATCAGTTTGTATTAAGGTTTGAAGTTGAAAATGTTATACTTAAAGCATTCCTTGTTTACTGTGTTGTATACACAATTTAAAATATTAGTGAAGATGACACAAAACAAAGGTCAAAACTGGTCAAATCAATTCAGTGGAAATAGACTGTATGAGTCAGACAGGCTGCCAAAACTTTCAGCCTTTAAAAGAATTGACAGAATATTTAAAATCCCATTCAATGAAATCCTACTTAATAGATCATTATTGCCCTTCCTGGGAGCCATCGATCGTTGATATGCCGAGTTTATCTCTCCCGATAGCCTGGAGCGCACAGCCACAAAGGATAATCACAAGACAGAGTTGTGCTTTCACAATATGGCAATATGTAAAATGTTTATTGAATAATGAATACATCCGCCAGTGAGCGTGTCTGCCCCGCACCACCTATAAAAGTAAGGCTGCCACTCCAAACAGCGCGAACCGTCCTGCACATCAGTGGCAGAGCATGTAGGCGGGAGCGGGGGTGACAAATGTGCAGCATTATGTGAGAGGAGGCAGGACGCAGCACAACATGTCAGGATACAGATGCTTGCATCTCCCTCACATCGCCCTTAGTGATGTATTTCAACCCACAGCTTTAATTGTGTTTGCCTTCAAAATATCTATCTCTTTGCTTGCCTCGATGGCAGAGCGGGGGTTAATGCAGGGGTCAGGTGACTCCACAGTAAGTGCTGTATGGAGTTACTCAGGGTTGTGCAACTATTAAGTTACATATTTACTGTATATTGGTATCCCATATGTCCATCCTGAGTTCATTACTGCGTGCCAGAATGTATTATCTTTATATACTATTATATAAAGTAGGGTAAAGTTGACCTAAGCTTAGTAAGCTTAGTAAAGTGTACTTTATCAGTCCTATAGATGTGAAGTTTGAAAAATAATTAAAATAAGATATCTAAAAAGAAAAATAATTTAAGACATACTTTGACATTTTAGGAAATATGTTTCACTTTCTGCCAAAAATCTGATAAGAAATTTGATTTGTAAAAAGAGCGAAAAAGAGAATAAGCAAGCCTGTCCAAATCATGTTTGTGTACAGATTAAAAAAAAGAGATACAATCTGTTCATTGCTGAACTTTAGAGGTCTTGGTAGGCATATTCTTTAACTTTGACTCCCGCTCCATACTTAAAGCACAATCATAAGAGTGGCATTAATGTAAAGCCAATAATCTTTCCCAAAATGTGAAACTATTACTTTAAAGTCTCTCTAGAAATATTAAAATATCTTTTAAATATTTGAATTGTACTGAACCAAATCACTGCTAGTGCATTCTGAAGATGCTTCATTGCTTTGTAATGTCTACTCTGTCCTTGTGAAGTTCTTCAAAAAAAAATTCACAGGGCCTTTTAAAATCTAAATTTAGCCACAGCCAAACCTTGATCTCTCACCACCACAACCAACAACAAAGAGGCCAAAGCTCGCAGACCCAGTGGGCAGTCGGGTGAGCGATGACGACGGAAAGTCTACGAGGGCTCTTTGTCTCTCCAGGGGTGTAAGCTGCGGCAACCTAAGTAAGGAAATAAGCCCTTTTGCAAGCCAGAGCTGACCTACAGCCAGCTAGGTGACAGAACTAAATAAAGACAAAAGCTGCCAAGAGGCTTTGTAATGAGCAGCTGACCATACAATCGACAGGCGGTTCGGCGTGCCAGGCTGTCTGAGCAGGTCATGAGCTGGGCAGGCATATGTGTCTTTGTGTATGTTTGTGTGTCTCTTAAGGTCCTGCCCAGGGAATGGCATGTCCATCTTTTGTTGTTGTTTATGTATTGCAGTCAGGTACAGTCTGTCTCACTGCTTGTATTTTAAAATGAAGGATGAAAAGCAGGTCAGCAGGCATGAGTGGGACGTGTTTGCCTTGAAAAGTGTTGGACTTTAATTAAATATATTTAAAACATAAAGCGGTTACTGAATAAATCCCTGTTAAGCAGAGCAAAAAAGTGTATAAAAAGGCTGTTGTTTTATTGCTGCCGACACCTGACCTCTCTGCTTTCAATGCTTAACATTAGGGTCAAATGTTTCTCAGCTTATTAAAAGCATTAGCCGATCGTAATAAACAAATCACAGCGCCATTAGAACAAAGGAGAAGTAGCAGATATTCATTTTTACTGACTAGCTGGTTCACCACGTAACAGCAAACTAGATAGGCCAAATATATGACAAGTAATTTCGTCCAGAAAGTGGGACACAGCTCTGGAGTCATGGAATATGTCTAAGAGGCTTGGGGAGATCCTATTATACACGGCTTCGTGACACCTGCTCCTCTCAGCTCTGACCAGGAAACAACTGGCTCTGCTGACCTGTATCTTCGTCACACAAGCCTGGACCGTTTGTGTTCGCGTCATCGTCCGTCAGATGAAGAGCAGCTCGAGGAATGCACTGGATGAGTGCAGAAGGGCTAAAGTGAGTAGTTGAAAAGGAGCGCCAGTCTGCACTTTTGTGATCCTTCATCAGAGCCTTCCTGTCTCTGCTTGTGTATGATGAAACTGATATGTAATGGGGTAATGTAAAGCCCCTGAAATAGAAAGGGGGAGAAAAAAAACATTTGGAATGCTTGAAATTGTCAAAAAAGCAGCAATAACAAAAACAGTTTGAAAAAACTGATAGCAGCCTTGAATGTGAACTTTAAGGTGGTTTCTTTATTGCTGTATTTTCTGAAAAAAAGTCTTCTTCTTTGGGTCATTACAGTTCTATCAAGACCTACTTTCCTGATGAAAAAACTTGAAGGAACCTCCTTTTTTCTGAGTGTGCATTTGAAATTGCTTGCATAACAAAGCATGACTTTCTAGACTCTAAATTAGCACGGCATCAAGGTAGAGGCATTTGTTGGACGGTGGATACATTAACTGCTCTAATTGATCAGCTTAGCTAATATTAACTTAAAACCTCATCTGTCCAGCCACAGCAGTATTGGCTTGCATTTGCTGAGTTATTTCCTGCACAGTAACCATTTCACTGTCTACTTGATATTATGGTATTTCTTTTGCCATACTTTAATCTCTATTAGCTAACCCCTCTCCCACGGGGCATGTGCGTGAGCTTTGCACACACAGTCATAACAAGCTCTGTTTACTCCACAAACACTATTATAAAAATTGTCTTGCAGGATCCAACACACGAGATGGTGGGAGATGCAGAAGGTGGAGTCAGTAGTGTATATGAATGGCCTACCATGGGGTTAAGGGTGGGATGAAGTGACTCGGAACAAATAGGACGGCGGGCTCAATGTCATCAATGTCTGCCGTAATTGAGCCAATGACATATTGATCTTTGGGTTAATGAAGACAAAGCACACAAGAGATGGGGTGTTTAAATCCTCCATGGTTAATTCCTCGGAATCCTAACATGGATCTTAATACATTCACTGTCCATGATTAAGAAGACATTTTTGTCTGTGGTGGAATACTGCAAATGAGAACTGGGTGTCACATATTCATTATGATTGCTACTCTATGTTGTTTTTGAAGTAGGATTATAAGGATGATTTCAACTTTTTACAAGTTGGGTCTTATCTATATTATTTTTTATCAGTCATAATAACACTGTGTTCATGACCAAAGTAATTGCTGAGATCTGGAAAAATGGTGACATCGTAACAAGACAGATGGGGCAAGAAAACGCAAGCCACGGGACAATCAGAGGGGTTGTAATTGAGCCATAAACAGTTTAAACAGTTTATTTGGAGGTAAAACCTTAAATCAGTGCACATAAAATGTCAGAAATAATCCCTGATTGCATATGTAAACTATCAGTATGGTCAAAACTGAATCATGATGTCGGCCTGAAAACTGTGACAGTTTGGGTAGTTTACCATCGCCTTTGTTTTCATTTACAAATAGGTTTGGTTAATCTGGCAGTTTGTTGATTATAGGATTAGGCTGGCTTTACTCTATATTTTCTTACTGTCAACAAATTCCATAAAAAGACCAAAACCAATGATGCAGTTACAGTGAACTCCCTAGATAGTTAGTAGGACGTAGTGAATGAGGGAATGGTTTCGGGCACAGCCTTAGTTATTTGCTAAACAGCTGGGTAAATAAGTAAGGAGTAAATAATGCATTTGTTGGGGACTATTTTTAGGACTAGTACACATTCCTCTGGTGTCTATTTACAGATGATATACTTGTAATTGAGTCACAATAAACTACAATGCCCGTGTTGATGGTAATCAAGAAACATGTAACCGGCAGTGCAATGGTGTGACTTAATGGTCTGTGACACAAAGGATATATCAGGCTGCACAGACAATACTTTTAGTAAGATCTTTTCATTGGATTTGATCTTTTCATGGGATTTGTTGACAGTAAGAAAACTATAAAATATCACCAGCCTTTTCTTTTAGCACCAACTGAGCACAATGTTATTCTTACCAATAGGAATGATGGCCAAATCTACAAAAGTAAGTCCCAAGTTGTAATAAACAGGAATGGTAAAACATTGCTTTTATGGCTTACCCTTTACTAGAAAACACTTGTCTGAGCTGCACAGAGAAAGACAGAGTGCCTCCAATTCTGCCACACTTGACTACATTTTAGCACATGGCTCCTGTCTCTGGCAGAGAGCTGGCCAGCGAAGAAAGTGTCACAGAGAGTGGCCGTCCATGGAAGCTCCCAGCAGCAGGAGCGATGAGACAGAGATGAATCACGGCGATGTCCATTCCTGCAGCTTTCAGCAGGGCTCAGCCCACGACTTATTCCCCTCCTCGTGTGACTTCAGCAGGGGCACGACCTTCAAAGATCACAAATCTTGCAAGTGTCACCAGCCATTAACCAAAGCAATATGTCCTGAGTCCTTTCTCTATGGCCATGTCCACAGCAGTTCACAGACAGCGCCCTGATAGCCTCTGTCGAGATCCCTCACTGTGCATCTATGTTTTCCAAGTCGTGCAGGGGCTATAAAATTGTGTGTAAACTATGACCTTCTGCTAGTTATCACCATAGGGCAAAACAGACCAGAAAAGTAGTTATTTATGTTTTTTATGCATCTTATAAAGCTTTACATCAGCCTGATGTACATGGACAGTGGTTGGTTCTGCAGCCACTAGAGTCAAATTTCTTGCAGTCAAGTTTAAGACTTAAGAAGATTATTTGTCAAACCACTTCTTGAGTTTTATGACCCCTCAGATGTGAACAATCCTCTAAATACGCCTTGTTAATAATTCATAGTAGATATTCTTAATCAGTTCATCACGTAGCAGAGCAGAAGTCTAGCAGACGTAAGCTTGTGCAAACAGCACATGCATTACAATAAAATCAACAGTATCAGTACCCCTTGGTTCAGTTAAAGAAACTGTTTCCTTCCTCTTTCGTACTTTTTAATGAACTGTTTTGGGAAAAGATTAAAAGATAACAGAGAGCTGGGGTGGGCAAGAAAAAGTGTTATGTAATTCTATCATCAATATTTGTCTCTTTGAAAGATGCTAACATGGAAAGTGAAGCTGGCCTATGCATTCTTGAGCTCTTATTGTTTTTTGTGAAAAAAAGCACACACACACACACACACACAATTCACTAGAGCCTTTATTTCTACAATCCAGAGGCAGTTTTTGTGAAACTATTGATTCGCATCCTCCCACCTTGTGAAAGCAAAGACACGTATGTTGAGAGCCATGTCTAATCAGGGGAACGTTCACTGAGGGTTAGATTAAGATGAGAGGGGAGTGAGGTCGACATGCTGGATGCACTGAGCTGAGCTGAGCTGAGCTGTGGGTAGACTCAGTTAACCGCGGATAAACAGCCTACACACACTGCACAATAAGACTGATTAAAACAGTAGCAGATGGAAAGAGGTGCTCATATCATGTCAGGCGTTCTTTAGTGTTTAAATGGCTGCTTGCTGCTGTGATGAAGTCAGAAAATACAGCGACCTGAAGCTAGTCAACATGCTGTATCGGACTGTCTAGAAACAACCCTGCCTGCCTTTTGTGCCCACATAGACGGCTGAAACTCAAAAGGAAATGTTTCCGTAGCACTGTGTCCCAAAAAAGATCAAGTCTGGTGAGATTCTTAGTTCAGATCGAACGTAAGGCCATTTTTTGTCTCGCTTTACTCACATGAATTTGAATGCAGGTCTGTGTTTAACAGCCAATTTACCAACTGTACATGTGTTAGCTTGTTAGCTACAGTAGTTAGCAACGTAGGCACTTACTCTGTATGTGCAGAGTATGTCCCTTTATGTGACAGGCTCTGACTGAAAACTCAAAAATGAGCTCTCAAAGGAGTTTATTAAGAAAGGTGCTTTTGTTCAAAAGACTCATTGATCCTCTCA
Organism: Nannoperca obscura; assembly: GCA_036024295.1. NCBI lineage: Eukaryota > Metazoa > Chordata > Actinopteri > Centrarchiformes > Percichthyidae > Nannoperca > Nannoperca obscura. Next base: position 66,454 of record JAVQJL010007916.1, read on the forward strand.
AGTTACCATTTACAGGGGATGTTGCTTTTAAGTTCACAACGGAAACAGAGCTTTACTTTGTTTCACAAGTTGTTATAGAGTCTTAAGTCATATTATTCAGCCACACTGTGAGGGGAAAAGGTGTGAATTACAGTACAAACATTTGTGAATTACACCTACTCTATAATTAATACCTGTGGCTGCCACAGTGACTCACTTGTAAGAGAATTACTTTCCCCCCCAGTGGGTCAGACAATTCCAGCGAAGTGAAAGATTTATCTGTGTCATAACCTTGTTCCACTTCTTTCTGATCATTGGGAACTTTCTGAGCTTTTTGATCCATGTGAGCAAAGTCATTTCCTGACCATTCTGACCAGATAGGATAGAAAAACTTTTCCCCCTTAAGGCAGCTGGCCAGTGTCATCAAACTGAGGCTGAGCCTTTGTAGAAGACAAACCATAGGAGGGAAAGAAAAAGAGACATGTGTGACGAGAGACAGACAGAGACAAAGCTGGGAAAGGGATGCTGGGAGACAAAGAGACCAAAAGAAACTGTTACGTGTGTCTAACAATGACAGCGAGAGCTCATACGCAGTTTAAAAGCAACTTGGTTGTCAAAAGTCACACTGTTGTACTGATGTGAGATCAGTCAGGTCACCAGCTGGTTCCTCTCTGGCAGAGCTGGATTTCATTTGACAGGCCAGCGGTGACAATGGCATGACAGGTCTGTTTCCATGGGAACACATTTGTCACTTCTGTGGAGCGCAGCCAAAGTGTTGGAGGGGAATCACCAATGAGGACTGTTGAACTGGAGGGAAAATTAATCACACTAATGATGATTCAAAGCGTGAGCTGCGGCAGAATGCGAAAATCGCTTCTGCTCCTCTAGTTGCTCTCTGTTTCCACCAAAACTAAAATTTGGCGGGCTGCAACGAGGTTTTCTTTTGGTGGCTTTCTGCAAACATAATATTCCAAATAATATGATGAGGATGCTGGAAGTGAAATAAAGCAGACAGGAGAGGGAAAGCCAATGCTGTTGAGAGTTGTGAGGATATTGTGGTGGTAGTTCGGCTTTGAATTAAAGAGGAGAACCAGTAGAAAGATGTTCAGATGTTAAATCCCTGGCATGGACTGATGCATGTTTTCCAGCTGCGAGACAGCAAGGAGGACTGCTGTGCCTTGGAAAACCCTGTTTTTTGTCTTGGAATTGGATGCAGCATGTGTTGGGTGTTATGCACAAGTACATCTCTGAAAAGGGAACATTATTTTCAGTTTTTATTTTTCAAGCACAGAGCCAGGATTCTATTAAGGATCAGTTGAAAATGTGTTATGAATTGCAATCCTGGTGAAAATCTGATAAAAGAAAAAACATTTGCCATTAATTTACTTACTTTCAAGCACTCAAGCAGCCGATTGGTTCATAACTGACCCTTCTTTAATCCCCACTCTTAGTTACTCTAGCACTGTACATATGTAGTTTACAATCTTAACTCTGGCAGATTTTCAGATGAAATGTATGGTAATTGTAGAAACGAAGGATCTTGACTTAAGCAGCTTTTCATTTCTATTGTTGATATAATGACAACTGTAGCTATTGGACTTAAGTGGCTGTACATAGCTAGCTTAACATAGCTTCACTTAACTCAGTGACTTGGTTGAAAATGAGAAACCTGCAAAAAGGTATTTATATGAATTTGATGGCTACATATCATGGTCAAGTAGCACAGTGTAATGAAGACTAAGGCTAAAGCTACAGGTCTAAGGCAAGAAGACATGTTCCAATAACCCACTGTACATGAGAGGTACCCCTGCCGAGACCTAAACCTGGCAGCTTCTTGGTTTAATAATTTGTCATGACAAGCCTTGCAATAACAGCCAATAAGAATAACAGTCCTTCAAGGTGATTTCATATTAATGCTTGCCTGTCAGAAAGTGGTCCTTCCAACATCAGTTTGATGGCACTCCAACCTGCCTAGTGCAATCAGCTTGGGAAACTTCACTGCCATTGTCCTGCTGTATCATAATGCCCCTTAAAGGCACTTCACTGCTTGGAGAGCCTATTCGCATTCATTATGTAGTTGTGTGTAATTTATACTAACTCTTCATTTTAATGTGATGCAATTGTCACAAAAAAAAAAGTGTACATAGGAATACTCATTCTTCATATGTGATCCATGAATACTAAGTAAAGATAAAGTTTTACCCTTTGGGCATCATAAAATGAAAGAAGTCAATAAATAATTTACTGAAAGCCACTGAGCTGACCATCTGGATGGTGTCTATGCTCCACAGCAGTGCTCACACTGAATCATTTCTGTCGTCTTCCCATTTGTATCATCTCCCTCTCCATTCTCCTAAGCTGGTTTCTCTCAGTTTAGCTTGGCACACCACACTTTGGCGCTCCTGGTTCTGCTGGTGAAGAAAATCCTGGCATCGCTTCCAGGGACTGCAATTCCTCCGCCTCATTCTGAGTCCTCGCATCCCTCTATTTTCCCAGACATGTTCCCAGAAGCCTGTTCTTTCATGGTACGGCTGAGGTTTCCAGATTCCTCCATTTGGTCTTGGTGAGAACTGACTTGGAGCAGTGCTGAGAGGGTGGTGCCGTGGCCCCTCTCCAGTTGCCAGGCCTGCCAGGATCCACAAGACTTTCCAGTGAATGCGCCGGTGCCAGGGCGGATGGGAGGGCAGAAGAGGAGGAGGGCAGGAAGAGAGAGTGGAAAGCAGGCTGTGGGATTCTGGGATCACTTCGCTGTGACCCATATCCCTTCGTTCTGCTCTGAATGCCTCAATATGAAAACAACCCAATTACTGTTGACCCCTGCACCGCCTCCAAAACACAGCAGCAACGACTAATTAAAACTGAAAGGATTCCCATTCCCTCCTTTGTTTTTGCTCAGTGTGTGTGTGTGTGTGTGTGTGTGTGTGTGCGCGCGCGTGTGCATACTTGATAATTCAACTGAAAGTTTCCAGATATGTGTCTGGGCTTGTGAGGAAAAGGCAAAATTGTACATGGGTGTTTGTGCTGAATAGAATTGATTGTCCATGTGTAGTTAGAATCCACTTGCTCCGAGCAAGATAGTTTAAAGGCAAAAGCAAAGCACAGAGGCACCCAAACAGGCTGTTTCTTTCTCACCAGCCAGACCCTGGGGGCCTGGGGCGACGAGTCATCAACCTGCCGATGTGTCTGGCAGCGACAGGAGTTTCCAATCCAATCTCTATTTCATTCAATTATCATCCCCTGCAACAGGCCTCTGTGTTGTTTGCCCTCAAGAGGAACTTGTGTTGCACCCGCAGTAGCTAGGGTGTTTGGTTTGCGCTGCTTGCTGGCTGCACCTTTACTAAAATCCATTTCTGTTCAAACACACAGCCATGTGATTCAGACAAACAAACTGTGATAGAAACAGATCCTCTGAGGGATTCTTGCTTGTTAAAAACACATAGGAAAAGAAAAAATGAGCATATATATTAGTCGAATGACGTGGGAGTTAAATCAATAATTGCTGAAATGAACAAGTGTCTACCAAATGAAGAAACTGGGCAAGAAATACTGTGATCTGTTACAAAACCTGGAGCTACTCCACTGACAGTTAATTGGTGCTTGCACTTTGTGGGCACACAGAACACTTGTCTGAGCTTTTATACACAAATGATTTCACTGTAGTGTTAACAGTTGTTAACAGGAAAAAGTGTCCATATCCACTCACAGCTACCCTGGGTGGCATCATTGCAACTGTGAAGTCGCCTCCATAGTCATTGTCAGATGCCCAAGTATTTTTCTCTTGTTGGCACATAATGAACAGAATCTTTTTGTTTCTAGGAGGAACTCACAAATGTGGACCAATAAATGGCATAAAAAACACTGTAATTATTTTAGGAGTGATTGAACAGATTGATCTCTCCTTTCCAGCAGGATTACATTTTTATGATTTTTGTGCAATTCTGATCCAGGTGAATAAGCATTTGCTAATTATTCTTGATGCCAGTTTTTTTAACCCTCCTGGAGGAGCTCACTGGTGGGATTTGCCATGTAGGGAGAACTAAAATGGAGAAATACAGTGTATCAAATTGGTTTTAATACTTTCACTGTGACCGCCTCAACTTCCTAGTACTTTTAATTAGCATCCTAATCATCAGGCGGAGAGATTTTCAAATACAATTTGACTGAGATCTGCTAGTTTTACACACAACTACTGCAATATTTTTCAAGCATTCCTGCCCTATTTAAAAATCTATTATTACATTATCTGTAATGAACACAAATTTGATGATAGTTATTTTTTACATCTGGTATTAAAATACATCTAGTCGCTGATCTGGAGCTTATGCTCAGAATGTTGTTTATCTAAGCACTTTAAGGACTTCTCAAGGCCAAGAATAAATTTCCAATAATGTCAACGTCTAAGCCAACATGGATGGCATGTCCTGAAAATGCAGGGGGGGAAAAGAATTACATGATAAACAGGAAAACTCCATCTGCTGAGGAAGGTCCAATATGATTGAAAGCTCTATGACTTAAACAGCTATTAAATGGACCTTGAGGTGTGATTGTTTTGTTAAAAGTAGAGATAACAGATTGTGTGTATCCCTGAGGCCTGACAATCGTGCTTCCTCACAAACATTTGCAAGGTCAATTGTTTTGAAAAGATTGCACTGTTTACATCCTTGTTTGTTGGTTTGCAGTCATCTTCTTCCCTGCATTTTGCTGGCTCAGTGATACTTTTTTCTGGCACATTATTGCCACCTGTTGAGTGGCGTCACCCGCTTGCTCATGGGCATGCGTTCCAGTGCAAATGTGCGAGACGCAGCGAGGTTGTCGACAGCTTTTTAATAGTAAAACTCAAGCAGCTTTTGAGAAATGTTTAATTTCAAATATTAAAAGATATTTCGTTAACATGAGTTATTGTCTTAGATGAAACACCAGATTATGTTAAAGTATACATATTCAAGCATATTCCTAAACTTATATTACTTATAACAATATTCAAGACTTTGTATGCACCCTGGAGTCCCTGGAGACCCTGGACAAACACAACCAGGTACCTGCTCATCAAAACATTGCTCCATAGTCACACAAATCATTTTGTCTGATAATATTTTGCCAGCAAATACTTTATTGTTTGTTCACCTGAGTAGATTTGTGACCAATATACCATCTCTAAGGTCAGTTAGCATGTGTCCAGACATTGCATTTGAAGTTTAATTATAGTGTTGTCAAGTTTTCACCATTTCACCATAAAAAAGGTTTGAATGACTTGCTCTTGCATTTACACCTGAGTAATAGTATCATCCTGAATGCATATTAATCCCTGTGTTTTGTAATATCAAATATTTCAGTTCTTCCTGTGAAACAGTCCTTAATATCAAATTGCATTTGCCCTTCGTTCTTGACGGTCCGTTTGGTCTCTCGTTCTCCTTCACCCTCAGCAGCACCTCTGGCTGTACTTCAGCCCTTCTCCCACCCAGCAGATGGTCAAGGTCGAGCACTTTACTGGAGTCTGCTGCACATCAAACTGAGTCTCTGTCTTGAAAATGAAGTCACTATAAAATATATCACAGTCGTTTTCTTATGAATGTCATGTCTGGGAGTGTAACTGAATCATTTTGAGTGAATTCCTGAATTTGTTGTTGTCACAGTTTTCTTAAATCTAGTACGTGCGATGCTGTGACATCAGTATGTTTTGACACACATTTTAGGATGATAGTATAATTACTGGCAGATTCTTCCAGCCTCTACTCCGCATTTCACTTCATGTGCCACTTGGTCGGAGCTCTTTATCCAGCACAAACAGAGCAATAGATTTCAAGATTTCACAACAGCAGATGGTGGATTGAGGGAGAAGCAAAGTCAGGAAAAATGGAGAGAAAAACAAGAACATTTCTGACAGGCTTTTCCTGTGCAGTACTGACAATGAGATTTTGCTCGAATAAGTAGCAACATTATTCATGAGAAATGCGGTCTTGGTTTTGTAAAACATCGTCGCCAACAACACCACTGCAGCGAGGAATAAGGTGCCAATCGTCTTGACTGTGGTCTTGTTTAATGTTTAAAAATGCAGAAACATTAATGATTGAAAGTGAAATTGTTGCATGAGAAAACCAGTTAACCTGTTGCTTGTTACATGCCTCCTGTTTCTTGACAGAGAGAGGGCCTGTGTGTGTGTGTGTGTGTCAGATTGGGTCCAGCCCCCAGGAGTAGAGGGCTTACAGAGCGCAGTGAGGACGCCACATCAGGGCAGCCCACAGACAGCTGGCTCCCTCAGATGATGCATTGGCCTTGGCATCCTAATTGGCCCCAGTGCCTCAGCCAAGGGGCCTGGTGTTTCTGTATGTGTGCACCCATGTGTGTTTGCGCATGTGTCTGTCTTTGTCTTCCTGCGGTGTAGGGCATACAGCTTTGTGTTGATATTTGCTTTTTGTGTGAATCTGTTTGTGTGTGGCACACATCAGCATTCTGGGGTTGCTTTTTGTATGTGTTCAAGTGTGTGTGTGTGTGTGTGTGTGTGTGTGTGTGTGTATGTGGCTGTTCCTGTCTTTTTGAATGTACACCATATACATTGCTTTGGGCCGGGATGTACTCCACTGACCTTTCATATGCTGCAGAATCTGCCCCGAGCACACACACACATACACGTATCCACAGGGGACTTGTGGTGTTTTTTTAATTGTGCATGCATGTAAGTGCATGTGTAGCTTTATTGTATACGTGTGTGTACTTGCATGGGCTGGTAAATAAGTATTTATTGTATTTATCCATCATTAAGCTGTGACAACATATTTTTGATCAAAACTGTATGCCAATGAAGCTTCATTGAATTAAACTGAATTAAAAAGAGAGTGTTTGCATGTGTGCATAATTTCACTGCATGTGTGTATGGCATTAAGCATTCAAGTGTGTGACTGTGGCGTTAGAAAGAGATTGTGTGTGTGTGTGTGTGTGTGTGTGTACGTGCGCTCTTTCTGTCATGACTGATATCAGTCAAATTTAGGACTATGTAATAAATGGAGTTAATTATTGTTGTCATCCTGCTTGTTACAGCTTGTTTGGTCACTTTAAGCTGTGGCGTTGGCGTGGTGGGTAGAGAAACTGTCCTGTAAATGAAAAGGTCACAGGTCCAATCCCAACAACAGTTTATGTGTGCATCACTGCAGAGGAGGACAAGTCATACTCGCTGCAGGGAGTGAGACGCATCATGCATGTACATCCATCTCAGAGAAATATACACAGAAAAATAAAAATAAAACAATACCCCACTCCTTATTACTCAACTTTAATGTAGTGTATGTGGTGTTTCACTGCTGGTAAAAGGTTTTTAATGTGCCAAAACAGAAACTGCATCAGTCCTACATGCATCAGTACCTCACAGCTGATGACTGTGATCACTGCTATTACAGTATTTTGGTCCTCCCTGCTTCTTGTTCAATCTCAGGACCCCATAGTGAAGCTGCAGGCCATTTTAACATGTTCCAATGTCGACTGACTGGAAAAGTAGGCTGCGACTTGCTCGGAAGTGGAAGTATATAGTGGAACAATTACCCCTGTGGTGATGGCAATATACTAGTGTAGCTATAGGCTGGGGCTGCTGTGGGTGTAATTGATGTTGCTCGGTGGCTGCCAGAGAGGTTGGAGGCATGTAGACCACAGAGACATTTCTTTTAATAGGCCCTGCCAGGGGTCATGGCACATGGTACAGACCAAAGCACTTATAACCTGACCAGCTCTCCAGTGTCTCCTCCAATGCACACTGTATCACACGTGTGGCGTGGGGTTGTTGTTGGGGTGGCATAAACCCACCTCAAGTTGCTCAACTCGCCCTTTTTGTTTTACGTAGAACAAAGTTTACTCACCTCTTGAGGTCGATGAACCTGTACAGTTGCAGTTTTAGTGTATATATATAACAGAGGTATAATGTTTTTAAAGGAATAGCTTAAAATTCACTAATTTGCTTTCTTTCCAAGGGTGAGATATCATTTGCATGTCTTTGCTTTAAGTACGCAGCTGGAGTCAGTTTATAGAGATTGGAAGCAGGAGACAGCTTGCCAGGCTCTGCCTGAAGTGGGAAACAAACCCAAACTGTCTGTTAACACATCTAATGCTCACTAATGCATAACTAATTTTTTCAAATCTGTACACACACAGTTATGTAAGTTCAGTTTGTGGGTACAGGAGTGGTTTGTGCTCTTGCTATTTCTTAACCTGCATTAACGAAACCATTGGACATGTTGGGGCAGTGGAAAATCTTGCAAACACAACATAGAAAAGTAATGGTCTTACATTGCTGGTATGGCAAACGTGTTAGCAAATAGTTGCATATTTATACATCTAGCAAACACAAAGCAACATTAGCTTTCATTTGGAGGTATGTTCCTGTCTACCCTACACATATTCAGCATCCTGTCCGCTCTGTTTTGGTTTACATTCACTCCTGAGGGAAATATCTGGCCCTTTATCTGCTAAATGCTCCACTATGTTCACCATTTGCTGCTAATTTTTGTCTGTTTGCTGTTTGGAGCTTGGCAGGTGGTGTACAATGGGTTTTTCTAGCCTTATTTGTGCAAAAAACAGCTCCCTGCTATGTCTGGAAATGACACTGATGTGGCACAGTGAGAGTGAACCTAAAAACAGTAACGCTGTGGGCTGTAAAACCAATACAATGAGCTGAAAGCGGCTAAAACACTTCATATAGCTGAGGATAATTCTTTGTGAGTTCATCATTACAAGCGTTCCCTTTCACATTACACATTATTTTCATAACAGTAAATATGCAATTATAAATTAAATGACTGCTGAGCTACCTTTTTTGACAAATGTTTTAGTTTTCCACTATGGTAATTATCAAGATAGAGAGTAAGGCAACCACAGAGTAAGTGTCATCTCATTAAGGATCATATTATAATTTGTGTTACAAAGTATAGAAAACTACTCTGCAAAAATAACGATGCACTCCCCGTTTTGTGAGGACATGAATTATCTAAATATGAATCTATGATGGACTGTGCTTATGTGCAGCGTAATGAGCCACAGATGATAGATATCACGTTCATTAAGAGAAGCAAATTTGAATAACTCATTTTTGGAAAATGATTGATTTCGCTCTGAAAGCCTCCACCCCAGGGTATTACAATTAACATGCTATATACTTTACCTTGGAGAACATTTTACAGTGATTGGTTGAGTACACAGGTGAGGTCTACCTCTGAAAGATACAAATTTAAAACCTGCTGTGGGCAAAGCTATCCAATAAATGTCTGTATGCTCATGGCACACACATCTGGGCGATGAGCAACATACTGACTGTATGTCCCCTTTGGTGCCAAGACTGACATCAGATTTATACAGAGAACTGGACCAAAATGTATTATTTCATTGATTCTCCAACAAAAACCAAAACGAATGGCTCAGACGTATGTTGTGGGATTAAGGCAGTCCTGCTACTTTAGCTGTTTTTCTTTCCACATACCCCCACCAATGTGTGCTGTGTCTTGCATTCATACATCAATTTTCCAGGTACAGTGTCCAGCACCAGGTAACCAAGGCAACCACATTTGAGTTAAGCGCTGCACATGGGAGGCTTTTAGTTTGAAGTTCAGCTGCCATGTGGAAAATATGGTTACCCAGTGGAAAGAATCTCAGCCAGAAAACTACAGAGACAGGCAGCAAATTGATAACTAAAGGCATACGTATCTTTATTGCCAGGAGATTATTTGTTTGGCTGTGCACAGATGTCAGACCCTACGGGAGGAGTACCATGTGTTTCATTCCATGAGCTTGACTTTGTGAATGTGGCACTTCTCAGGCAAAAAACAAAACAAAAACAAAAATGTTAAATGTATATATTTCTTCATTATTCTCATTACACTAACGGTACACATTCCAGTAGTTATAGCATGTAAAGAAAAAAACAGGAACTAACAGCTAATTAATGAATATCTATTAAGTAGTTCATAAATAACCCTGAAGGTAACACTTAAAGTAAAGTGTTTAATGAAGTAAAGTGTTACCACTTAACTACACAATACTATCTAGGGGTTTGTTGGTGCTACTGGGCAGTGTATTCACCTTCAGGCTGTATTAGCTGATAAAATCAAATATATTGGTGAGACTATTCATGTTTCCGAAAAAATGCATGTAATGAATGCAAGCAATGGCAAAGTAATCATGAATTGAGGATGTATTCCCAAATCACTATGATGCCAAACTTTGAGGAGACAAGCAAATTGTAAATAATGTGTAGATATATAATATATAATATAATCGAACTAATCACTAGTCACTGATTAATGAACATGAGTATCCAGTAGTTTGTTCTCGAGCAGCTAATTATCTACTATTAGTCTTTGTTACCAGGGCTGCAGCTAATGATTCTTTTTATTATGAATTTTCTGATTCAGTCCATTATTGGTAACAACTCAGGGTTTTGTGTACTATGTTATTAAGTTACTTTAATTTATGCTTCAAGTTAAACCCCCATGTCCACCTACGCTATCATCCTGTGTTATGACCTCAAAAAAGGCTGAAAGAATTCTTAAATATGGACCTTTCTGTCACTTTCTACCCACCGAATCACATCCTTTCTTCTCCTCTCTTATTCTAATGGGTCTCAAACGTCCCTTTCATCTCTTTCGTTGGCTCTTTTTCTAGTTTGTCTGCTTGCATCCATGGTTATTCCACAATTGTGTTCACATTAAATCCTCATGACAGCTCGTTTAAGGCAGCTGCAGTCGCAAACGATATCTTCACAGAGGTTGCAATAGATACTAAAAACACCTTATTTATCAAGATAGAAACATCGAACATTATCCTAATATTAAACAAAGAAACTGGTGTAAGGCTGAGAGACCTCTTTGTGAGGCCAGTATCTGCAGAGTGGACGTGTGCAACGGAGTTGTGTACCACCTCCACAAACTGCTGATAGCCACAGAAGCTCCAGAAAGGTCACACTGTTTCTATACTGTGTCTGTCAAGTGCTTGCAAATGGCTTACAATGACTATTCCTTACCTACTGCAATGTGAGCCAGATGAAACGTGACATTTCAGTGAATTTCATCCTTCAGAATACACAACCTTCACATGAGAAGTTTTCATCATATAGCCTTGCCAGGTGCAGATCCATAGAAAACCCATTGTGAAATTAAATAGTCATATCTGAATTTTTGGCATTTCTGTCAAACATGAATATCTGTGTACATAATTTGTTGGAACATTGCGGCTTTTCCCTTTGCCCTCCTCTCTATTAGCTGCAGTGTTGCCAAGACAAGCCTTTTCTATCACAGCCTTCAGCAAGCTACTCCAGATGAGAGTGAAAGTTTAAATGCTAAAATATAAATACGATTTTGTTGACACGTGGATCTTATTATGAAAGTGGCTCCCTAAAGAAACAATTTCAAACTGTGACCGGATTGCCACATGTTTACATATTGTTTGTTTTCAGCGGTTGTGGCACGGAGAGTACGCCTCAATTACTGTGGCGTGTTGTATTCAAGCCTGCCTCTTTCAAGCCCTCCTGCATTCTGAACCAGCGTACTGTTCCTCATTAACATTTCACTGTGGTGGGTGACCCTGCCATTCATTTACAGACAACTGCTTCCTGACAATGTTTTTTTCCCCCTTCCTCTCAAAGGAGAGAAGCCCATTCTCTCCAGAATGTTAATGCCTTGTAAATCCAGAAGTGAGGCTGAGCTGAGAGAGAGAAAACTACCTGCTCTCCTTTTGGTGAGCGTTATTAAAATTCAATTAAGGTGCTGAACCATAGACAAAAAAAACATTGCCTTTAGTGTTGGTGTGCTTTTTTTCTGAGAACACAAAGTCGTTTTCTCTCAACTGAAAGAAAGACATTTGCCAGGTTTGTACTTGGCAGAAGATCTAGGCGACACAAAAAGGGATCGATTCTCAGTCGTCTGCAGGGCGAATTTAGAATCAATGTCTGTTCTGGGGCAGCCGCAACAATGGAAAAGGTGCACACATCAATAAAGATGTCTGCCTGTGAATTCCAATGGATCCAATCATCATCACATCACATATGTTGGGTTTTCTTAGTGTGTCCAAAATGACTTGAAATCAGTCATTGTTGTGATTGCAGAAAAAACAGAACAATTTATACTTCTACTTCACCATATGCATCTGACAGGACAAGTTACTTTCCAAGACATGATTTTACATACAAAACATATTACTATCTTATAAAATGATGCAGCACTATATGTTAAACTACTCGACAGCTGATAAAGTGGTTAAAATGAGCTCCACCAACCAGCTACAACAGCAAAAATCTGCTCGAACCTTAATGCATCGATAATAACAATCCAATAATATCATATGTGCCATTCTGCTTCATAATGAGCACTTTCAGCAGTTGAACGCACTTAAGATGAAGAAGCAGCAGTAGGAAATGTTCGTTCTGCATTAGCGGTAACTTAATACAGCTCTGGTTCTGTGTTGGGAGAGTGAACAGTAAACACTGATCAGTGAGATAAAGTTAAAAATAGTGACTCTGGATTATAAACAAGCATAATTTTCTGTGAATCCCACATCCATGAATCATAACTTTAAGTTTAAGTTTACTGATAATGCTTCTGTACTCTAAGTTAAGTAATGCAGGACTTTTCCTTAGTATTTTTAAAGCGAGGTATTGCTACTTTTACTTAAATAAATGATCTCAACAATTGGTCTTCCACCACCGAATGCAGCTTCCTTTCAGTCAAGGACAGCAGCCTTTTGCTGACTTGCAGAGCCATAACAGATCCTGCTTTCCCTGTTCTGCTCAGGCGCACATGATAAGCACGGTCTCGACAAGTTCAGCCGATCGATTGGACGTTGCACTATTTCCATACAGCGGATCGATGCGGAGCAGTGGCACGTTGTTCACAGCAGGTGTGCACAGGTACACAGAGAGCAGACCTCCCTCCTCCAGATCACGGCCTGCATTTTGTTTTCACTTTCGTTTTGTGGTGCGACACATTACTTTCGAGCAGGTGATCCATTCACACCGCCGATATTACCTTGGGAGCACAAAGAGAAATTACAGTTGTACTGCATGAAAAACTTTTTCATAACAACGTGAAATGCCTGCACAAAGAATATTGAGGTGTGGAATGTTTATGGAACCGCTAAGGGCCACAGACAGCCTGTTGCCATGCTGCCTGTGCTATATATTTTCCTCCTGTTAGGCACAGTGCACAGATTTGTTCTGCAGTGCTTCTGTTTTGCTTGTGCAGCGGCTGACCGGGAGGCATCCTACGGCACCTGTATTAGATAAAGTGGAAACAAGGGTTGGTGCTGGTAGTCATGCAACTATACTTGATTGATTGAACTATACTTGCATCTTTCTCTTTTCCCCCTCAGTCGGCTGCCATGGGGCAGGCCCTTCGTTGTTTCCTCTGCTTCCTAAACCAAACCTCCCTCCTGGGGGACGGCATCAGGAAGCCTGTTGCTGGGTAACTGAAGAGGATTGTGGGTCAGAGAAATTTTTAGTTGAATACCAACAACAACTCCTCAGCGTGGATAATGATATTAAAGCTACATCCTGATCAAATATGATCTCAACATTTGGTCATAGCCATTAGCTCATTGTCAAATAACTTTAACGCACAATGTTATTACTGATAATACATTTGGCCACAATATGTGATATAAAACTGAAGAAAACAAAGAGAATCTGTGATAGTGGTGTTATGATAAAACAGTGAATCACAAATGAGAGTAAAACAAAACCTTATTATCTCTGGTCAGAGATAATACACATTTCCAGAAATGATGTCGGTTTATAAACAGCAGCAAAACAGCAGTGAACCAGTTTCCAATCAGCTCTGTCCAACAGATATGAAGCAACTTTGGCAGACATCCATCTGTGAGCTGTTTAACATTATCTATTCATTTTAGAATGTGGGATAAAAAAAAAAGAATGGCTGTAAATGAATATGAGTAAAGAATAATACTGAGCCAGTGAGTAAATTAATATCAGTTATGTCTAAAGGCATCAATTACTGATGCCTAGTGGCCGGGTCAGTACCATGAATACTGAATATTTTTGGCTTTCACAATGCACATCTACACTCATAGGGCTGAATTGGAAGTGACTGTCAAAGCATGAGTAAATGTATTCTGTCTTTTCATAAAACACATTGCACAGCTCCGAGTTTTGACAGAACAGATTCCTGTAACTTCTCCCAGTTCATTGGACTATGTAATAGAGTTTAGGTGGTGTACCTTTATTCAAGTGTCGCTCTGCAAACGTTTTGTGTGAATAAATGCACATTTTACTTCAACTATTGATATAATATTCTAGTAATATTACACTAGGGATTCAACAATTTAGGTAGAAAACTGAATGAATAGTTATGCTGTTATATAGTGATGCATTAATCCCATAAACTGGATCAGTACATTTTATTTATTAGTCACTATAATTATGAATTTTATACAGAATTTTCCAAAATTTCAAGTGGAAACAGAAAATGTATTTATTACTTGGAGCAGGTCCATACCCTACTTTTAAATAATAATGAGGCCATAATTTGAAGTACTCCCATAGTCCAACAAAAATAAAGTCTCTAAATGTAGCCGTTTTATTCAAATGGAGCAGTTTTTCTGGAAATCTACTTAGAAAGTCAACACAACTAAATTCAAAAGAAAATAATTGTTTCAGAAATACCAGTAAGTGCAGTGCATAAACACCAGAGCGATGCAACACCAAACAGTTCTTGTAGATTTACACCTTACAACAGTTCACATAAACTCTTCTGAAGACGACACAAACTGTGAGCAACTGCACTGAGCTCAGCGCGCTGGCCGGTGATGAATGGCATGCAGACACAAACAGCTTGATGCTGGAGCAAAGGGAAGGTGAATCATCTGCTGATCCACTTCAGCATTCTAATCAAGGGCCTTAAATTGGTGATCCAATCCAGGGAGCCGGGCTCAGCCAAGCGCGAACGGCCCCAAACACGTGACCGCAGACATCTGAATAGAGATGGCCCCGGCTCGGCAGCGTGCCACTGCACCCAACATCTATGTATTAGAAACGATTGTGCTATTTACCCCACAAGATCCACTTCGCTTTCTTTCTAACGGTGCTTTAGTTGGGCACATTTGGGTCAACCGTTTAAACGCTTTCAGCTCGTTGAATGAGCTTATTAACAAAGCGCTACTGTTTCTTCCGACACCCAAACCGAGAGAGAGGACGATAAAAACCTCTTCAAATCAAGGCCATCTTTTTACTGGGACATGCTGCTGCAATCATCATACAATGACGACAATGTTGGCGGAGTTCTCTGGAGGATATTTGATAGTTCGTGCATTGAATGCTGTTTCGTACACTGTTGTTAGTGAGCAGAAAAAGATGGTGGTTTAAATTCCCCCGTGTAGATACCAAGATTAATGAGGCCAACTGAAGTTTTTTTTATTGCGACCAGACCACAAACCACCCTGACTCTGATCTCCTACCCACTAATTACTTTGTCAGTGTTTGTACACATGCCGCGTGAACGTGCATTCCTTGGCAAGTGTTTGTGTGTGTGTGTGTGTGTGTGTGTGTGTGCGCATGCTTTCATGTCCACTGGGCTTCGTGGACAAGTGTGTGCAAGCAGGAGAGGAGAGAGAGCGAAAGAGAGAATATGATAATACTTGTCTGAGTCAATGAGTTACTAACCAGAGCCACTAAAAGCTAAATAGCTAAAGGGTGGGAGGATCTATGTGTGTTTGGTATGTATAGTATGTACAAATGGGGATATGGAAGTGGGATGTGTACTATGTGTATTAGTATGTGTTTGTATAGAAAGGAGGGTTGAGCAGGGGGCAGTGCCTGCTGAAGCTGAAAGAGGAGACATGACATGCTGTCACTCTGAGTTGACGGTCACCGCTCAACGCTTTAGCGCCTCCTGACACTTTCTACTCAGACTACGGAGACCGCAGAGCGCCTCCGGCATGCTGCGGGATCCCGCCTTTTAATTGAGCCTTTACCCAAGATTCATTTCACTCTGCACCTAAGGCCTCACTAGGAGCAGATAAAACCATGAGAATGAAAAAAGTGGGCTCCACATTGTTCGAACTTAGAGGCTGGTGAAACCTAGACCTACATAAAAAATTTACCTTTAGAGACATTATGCCAGTTTCACGGGCACTGAAACCTCACTAATCTGAACCTCTAGCATATGAAAGTCATTTTATAATCAGAAGACCCCATTTTAATGTAGTAAGACCTCCATTAACCAATATAGATCTAGGCTTAGAGTTAGATCCCCTGAGTTGGAAAATGTTCTTGATATAAGACAAATCAAAGGATGAGATGACCTTGTGCAAGATACCTGAAGGCTGTAATTTGACAATAAGACGTAAAAGACTTAATGTTTTTGTCATGCTGTGTAAGTGCTGAAATGATTCATTGACTGACAGAAAATTAATTCAACACAGTTTTTATAACCAAAAAGATAATTTTAGGTAATTTGGTAACACTGTATTTTACGGCTCTGAAATTTGCTAATTGTTGGCTAAAGAAAGATAAAGAACTATGTAAGTCTGTGCTGAAATATAGGTAAAAGAGACAGTGTTCATTTAATAAACTTCCAATGAAATCATTCCAATTAATTACTACCATATTCTGGTTTTAGTCACAGCAGGTCAATTGAACTGCTTGAAATGTAATATTTGTCTACAGGCATATTAATAATTCTGCAAATGTAAAAAATAGAATTTCCACTAATAAATAAATAATGAATTAATATTTACTTGGGTTTAAACAAAGCAGTTTCTTTTAAGAAAGTGACAATTTTCCCTATAACTAGCTCCAAATTGGACCATTCTTTCCAGGAAAACTTCAAAGATGTTGTTAGGACTTGTAAAATAAAGTGTTAGTGTTAATTTATCAAGCAAAAAATACAAAACCTTTGCTGGATCCAGCTTCTCAAACTTGTTATATCACTGTTTGAAAATGTCTTTCTGTTATATTAGTATTTGAAGATGTCATCTTGGGCTATGAGAAATTGTAATAGGTAACCACGCATTCTTTGGCGGGTGTCGTGTCCAGCATGTTGTCGTTGCTATCAGTGTTCGCTAATGAAGCTCAGAATCAGATCACCGTAAGTTGTTCTGTGCTGCGATGGTAATCTGACAGGTGTTTTAATTTGGTCAGTCAGTGGAGGTGAGCAAATAGATGACAACGTTACCTGAAAAGCTTAGAAAGCAGGATTGGCAGCCGGACATACAAGTTTTTTTTCCAGTAAGCTAACAGACAGTAAGTTATGAGCTACCACGTAATCCATAATACAGGTTTCAGGTAACTGTTACTGTTTTGATCTCAGCAAAATCACACTATTCTGACTGTAGTCCTCAAACCTATGTTCTAGATGTATGAATTTCCATATATAAATATCATAGAATTGTCTATACCCCCAATATCTATACCATGGTTACGCCCTTGCATTTTACGGACCACGTGATTGATTGCTAATGGAAATAATCATTGGCTGTGTCCTGATTCTGCTTGTTAAACTAAAAGCAAAGACTAGTCCACGTATAATGACATGCTGAGATATTGACACTCTTATCTTTTATGAAGAAATATCCTCATTGTAATTATAACCTTCATCATACTCTACTGATTAACATCCCATAAAGGCACATTAAGCCATGGTCCATTTCAGGAGAGCAATCACAAGGAAATTCCTACAGACTGGAATGTGTTGATGACGCACGGTTTTGTCCTCGTGTTATTATGTAACTTCACAAAAAGAGAACTGGATCTCTATGTGACTTAATCTCCAAAGCCTGCTCTGACAGTGGAGATGAGAAACCACAGAGAGTC
Organism: Nannoperca obscura; assembly: GCA_036024295.1. Classification (NCBI taxonomy): domain Eukaryota; kingdom Metazoa; phylum Chordata; class Actinopteri; order Centrarchiformes; family Percichthyidae; genus Nannoperca; species Nannoperca obscura. The sequence goes on from JAVQJL010007916.1 coordinate 84,227, forward strand.
CTAGCAGGCCTCATTAGCACCAGCTGGAAAGGAAGGGCCTCACCTGCTGTGACAACTCTTCTCAGACCTCTCAGAGCAAACAATGTGCTTCATTATTCTCCTCCTACAGCGCCTCTGCTGATCCAATGTGATGACTGGCGGATAGAAAAAGGATGACATATAGTGCCGAATAAACTTTGTCCTATAGAGTTGTTAAATTCGGTGGAGAGGATCAATATAACTACTGCAAATAAGCTGAAAGATCAAACTATGTGCTGAGAAACTGTTCTAAGTTTTTACTGTTTTTTTTTCATGAAATTATTTTGATCGTTTTATTTGAAGACAATTAAAATGTTTAAAAGAGAGAAGATTAATTAGCTTGTGAAAGAGCACTGGAAACGCACGAGGTGTCCTATTTTAATGGCAGACTGAATTAAGAAAAGTTCATTTTAAAGACTCAACAGAAAAATAAACAAGTCAAGAGTGAACATGTAATTTGGAAAATACATGTTTCAAAATTAGTAGTTTTGTAGATAATGTTTTATACAAATGAACAAGCGTTGCTGTGATGAGTCATTCCCTTCAAAATGAGTCAGAATCAGATCACCTGCACCCAAACTATTCTGCACAGTATGGTGGACAGATGGACTGAAAGAATAGAGTGTATAGCCCTCCCCTCCCCCTCTCTTCAGGTGGTCCCACTTGTTGAGCAGTGGTTTTAAGACTGGATGAAATAAATGAATCACTCTTTGAGAAGGACTTTTTTTTTTTTTTTTTTTGCAGTGTATGGACAGGAGCAATTTCCCTGCTGACAGACAGCTCAATAGTGATCCCTGTCTCAGTGTCTCAGTGTGTGTTCTGACTCCCCGCCTGTTAATAAGCAAACCTCCCCAAAGGCACAGCTGGCTTCTCTGTTTGCCTTGTTACCATGGTATGTGCTATCAATACTAAATTTAATGGAATGGCCAGGATGCAAAATGCACAGCAAAGGGCTTTTTGAATTCATATACTGTAAATTATACATATATTATACAACAGGTACCCCAAAAATATGAATATACGTAATGCAACGCGCACAATGGCCCTGCAATGAATATTTTACTGGCCATGAATATATTTTCCCCCAGCTCCGTGAAGCCGTACTTAAGCACAGTGGTGCTTTGATCTAAATGCTAATGTCAGCATGCTAAAATACTTACAATGACAATGAGAATATGCTGATGTTTAGAAGGCACCATTTATCATATTAGTTCAACATTTTGGTTTGACTACTTTTGACTGAATGAAAATTGTAGACAAAAAGCCTGCAGATCACCAAGGTCAGTGGGATTGATCCTTTGGAGACCATGAATGTCTGTGCAAAATTTCATGGCGATCCATCCAAATATTTTACTCCAAAATGCCGACCGATCAGCATCGGCATTCCCTAGAGCCACGCTGCTATCATGGCTAAAAAGTGGTCTTACAGTCAAGGACTAGTTATCTTCCAATGCACAGCAGCAGGTGGTGCCTTTAAAAGCAGCAGGTACCAGCTCTTGTACTACACACAGGGACCCTGCTACCTTGAGGGTGATGTATTATGGATTTTTGTAGCCTTAATGTTGCTAGCATAGCTCGTCTCTTTAAAATGGCCATGAGAAACCGCATCATAGCCTGCCGTGTTACAGGACAGCAAGCTCAAAAACACTTCAGCTACAGTAAATTCTCCTGGAGATGGTAAATGCAATAATCAATAGACTAGAGTTTGTCATATTTACTAGCATTTTTTTTGTTTAAAAAGGGTTTCTTATAAGGGTTTCTTGATTTGCAGTACTTATATTGAAATGTGACAATGCATTTAATGTCTTATAAGTCTTATCATATATCAAAGTCTTTAGGGTAGACTGAGGTTTAGGATAATAAAGTTCTAGACAATGGTCAGATGTGTTGTTTGTGTGTTGACATCATTTTATGGTAGGTTTTTAGGCTGTACTTTGTTGTGGTGTTCATTGTATGTTATGTAGAACATGCCAGACTTCTGGCATTTAATTACATAATTTCGGGGCAGAAAACTGATAGTTTCCTGTTGATGCTTCTTCAATCAACCAATATGATGAATTTAAAAAGCTGTTGACTGCTGGGCTGTCAAAACATAATTTTCACAATGATATGTTTTACAAAGGTAGTAGTAGTATATTAGAGTAATGTTGGATTGCATTGTAATCTAAAAGGGTTACATGCCAGACTTATTGCATTTAATTACATCATTTTTATGTGTAGTATCATTAACAGTTCACCAGCAGGCACAAACTGTAATAAAAGTAATAGAAAGGGAAGGGTTTAATCCTAAAAATTGTACATATTAATTTCAAGAGTTTCCTGAAACTGATGATGACAAATGATCCCATTCTAACAAATGTTATCTTCCAACCAAAGGTTGAGATGGTTAATTACGTTATTGTAATGCATAGAAAGTTTTACTTTTATTTCAGTAATCGTTTTGTAAAAGTGAGCGTCACTCTTCCAAATGGTATTTCACTCTGTAATGAAACTTTCCTCTTTTCAATACCACAGACTTTTTGGTGTGAAGATTTTTCATTATGATGAGTCATGAGGACGGGCCGTAAATGGTTGCTTCTGGCAGCCTGAGGTGCTGAGACAATTCATGAGGATATGCTAGTGCTTTTTCTGCTAACAGAAACAACGGGTGTAGCAAAATTCCTTTTTCCTTTATTTTAGCAGATTTAAAATAAAAAAATAGCACTCCCTTCTCTACACTGTCGTGCTTCTTACACAAACACAAAGTAGGACACTCAGACAGAGGTGGGAATGAATGTATGCCTGCATATATACAGTCAATCACACATACACAAGCAGTAGCTTTGCACTGATGTTTTGTATTACCATACGTATACAGCTTAATTGGTTAGATCCACTCCTTGGCCTCTTAACAACCTCTTAAACTCAAATTAATCCTTCTTCTAAAGTTAACCTTAAACCTAAATCCCGAGTATAAATCAATCCCTCAAAGAATCCCTAAGAGGACACTTCAAGCTCACCAAAAGAAAAAGAAAAGAGCACACATACACACTCTGGTGTTAATGTTTACAATGCGGCGTGGAGGTGAAGATGATCTTTGCTGAGTGTCCCTGCCACTGCAGTGATTTAGTATCCTCAGCTGACAGCGGCTGGAAGCTGCCAGGCTGCCTGTCTACCCTTGAGACGCTGCCCATCTCTATGGAACTCATGCCAGTGGACATTAGTCTCGGCTCCATCCCTCTGTTTGGGATTTATACCCATTAATAATTCATTCACTGTGGCGGACTTATGAGGGCCTCCTTTTCCTTACTGCACTGCACCGGCCGCATTTACACGCTACAGAATGACGCACAGTGGTGTAATGTGCGGAGCTGCTTTAGTGGCCATAGCATTTAAGCTGGAAGAGAGAAAGGAAAAAGAAAAAGAGGAGAGATAGAAAGCTCCCTCCTGCTGTCTGTCTCCATCTCCCTTCTCACACACACACACCAATGGTTGCTAGGCTACACCACAACTAATCACCGGGAAAATTATCTTCGTTCAAAACCATATCTATAACTTGTTTGAGGACATAGAGTATTTACCCTGCAGTTTAGATTGGAGATAAGAAAAAATAGAATTGTAAAGCAAGCAGGAGGGGTTGTGTTTATGAATATACTTGTGTCCAATGGTTAAGGATGATTTAGTTGACAATATGCCTAAATAAATCACCAATTCGGTGCTTATCAGTGTTCTCAAATTGAAGTTTAATATCCTCTGCTCCCAGCAATTTCCTACATCCTCGAGCCCTGTGCTCTGCCAACCAGACACCCAGGACTTGCATGGAAATCTTTCCTATCAACGTTCACCACCTCTGAGGGAGAAGATTATGAAGATTAGATTTGCCTTAAATAGATTTTTTATGGCAGCCAGAAACAATGCTATCTCGGAGTCACTCTATATGCAATTCACTCTGCCGAATGCCTGACAAAAAGCACTCGCCTTTCATTGTGCGTGAAGCATGGCTTTGTGTGCTGGTGATTGAATCTTGCAGGGGAAGTAATGGCAAATGTTATGACCACTGACGTAAGGGGATGGAGACTAATACGGTTCCCTGCCTTCCTCAGCAAACCATGAGTCTACGCAATCCATCTGCAGGCCGTAAAAATACTATACCTGCAATGAACTTCTATAGGGGCTACACCGCATGGCCGTGTGTCAGTGTGAGCCACGGTGTAAACATGATCATGATATGCACATGAACATGAACGCAGACACACTGCGTGTTTGTGTAAATGAGTTTGAGGCTACACATGGCATTTCCAGGTGTATCTAAGATCATAATGGGTGCTTGAAATGGGCAATAATTGAATGTTGTCCTGTGTCAAATTTTAATGGAATTGTAAACCTAGCAAACTCAAATCAAAATCCATTTAAATGATTCAAACAAAATTATAATTCAAAAAGTAAATGAGTAGTCACCATAAACGCCACACACTCTCGCTTACTTGTCCTCAGTTTATATGGTTGCAAAGTTCTGGTCAGTAGACCTTTAATTGGTAAGATTCATGTACGTCTACTAACCAAAATGTCTTAAGATTAGGTTGAAAGTTATTGTAGTAATAGCAGTCAATGTTAGTTAATGTTATGTGTTAACAAAGAGAAATATTGGTATTTGATATCGAACAACAAAAAGCGGTTGGGTTACCAAAAGACTGCAAGAACTTGATGTCCACCATATCCTCCAGCTCTGTTGGGTGTATATATTTCACCATGTAGGGAAATTAAACCCATAATATTGGCAGTGTTAGTGCGAGTGTTGATTGGTCTAAAACCACATGGCCATATATTAAACTCATTCAAGGCCACATGTGTAAATACCCCATTGGCTGCTGTGATAATCATGGTTTATGTGCGATTTGTTGGCTTTGTTTTTTCCTCTCATGCTTATCTCATTTAAATGCTGCCTGATGACCCTGATGAAGACAACGAGGCTCAAACCTGCCAGTTTTATTTTACTACACAAAATTGTTGCAGGAGCTTTGATGCATCAGCTCAGCCCACTGAGCTACAACAGTCCAATACAGATGCCATTGTACATTAAAATTTATTGGCTATAGTTAGGCTCGGTGACATGTTGGCATTGTTTATGGTTATATCATCAGAAGTAATGACCACGGTGATAGTTTAAGTCCTATGCTGATAGCAGGTCTAATAACCATTATTCATATGTTGCAATGGTGAGGGAGCTGTTTGTTCCGTCCCCCTGGAACCCTACTGTGTCAGTAACAGAGGTGACTGGCACAACACCTATTTTCTATCCGTGTGTATGTCTGTGCTGGATGGTTCACTGGAGGCGGCATGGTTTGTTAGTGTCCTGTGGAGGCAGAGACAGGTAGACAAGAGCCAGCGAGAAGTGAAGACCCCCGCCATCAATGACTAAGCCCCACCAGCAGCTCTGCATGGCTGAAAAAGTACACCTGATATTAATGACAGCAGAGCTATAATAACCGCCGCCGCCTCACTCTCTTCTCTGTCGCTGGAGAAAGCCAGGTGGACAGGCTGCCGGTGTGAGTGCCAAGTGTGGACATGTGTGTTTGCACCTGTGTCACCCACACACATATTGTATGTCCATTGTATATTCTAGGAGTGTTCACTATTTTTATCTTTATTTACTGTGTTGGGGCAGGAAAGTCTTTTTCAATATTATTTGTATTTAGATAAAAAACTGATAGTTTCCTGTTGATGCTTCTTCAATCACCTGATATGATGAATTCAAAAAGCTGTTGACTGCTGGGCTGTCAAAACATAATTTTCACAATGCCTATGTTTGGTTTATATTTTTTCAACAGCACACTTTGTTATGCAGTACTGTGAAGCTAAATCTCCAGTCTTGCTTCCTAATTGTATGCCATTGAATTAATGCAAAACTAGGTGATTCCATCATTAACCCCCCCCCCCCAAAATATATAGAGAGAAATGTTTATATATATATAAACATTTCTCCCTTTGGGTTTCTGACAACACAGAACAATGGATTTACAGTGCAGATATGTAGCAGACAAAGACATTTCAGTTGGTTAAAAGGTGATGTGTCAGCGTTGTGTTCACAACTTGTTTTTGTTCCCCTCAAGTGGCCCAAAAAAAAGAGCTATTGCAGGTTTGATCAAGTTGGAAACCTCTGACAATGTATGGATTAAAAGAATAGTTACAGTAGTTAATTAGTAGTTAAGTAATAGTGACAGATTTGGGAAAGCGCATATTCTCTTTCTTGCTCAAAAGTAGGTGAGAACATGTATACCACTCTCAGCCGCAAGATGATTAGCTTTGCATAGGAAAAAGACAGCAGAATAACAGCTAGCCTGGCTCTGTCTTTCAGAAATAATGAGCTTCATTTGTAGAGCTAAACGTACAAAAGATCTGTGTTGCTCATAGTTTTCCAAATACAAAAATAGTATATACTATATATTCTGAAAGAACAAAGGTGTTTGTTTAGACCAACAGAGCAAATAACTGCCCCTGATTCGTTGGTAGCTGAGGCTTGTATTTTTTTGATTGTAGTTGAAGTCGCATCCAGTCAGTGGATACAACGTTATTATGCTAACCTGCTGTTAATTAGCCAAAACCTCACCAGTAAGACCCAGATTGTAAAATAACCATTGTAAAATGCCCGATTGCTGCAAATTCTTCTTATTTTTTATTATATTTAAAAATGTCAAAAATCATGACAAGTACTTTAAGTATAATATAGTGACTGTAGGACACGGTGGTTACATAGAGTGCCCGGAGATGGAAGGATGAGATGGTCAGTCCTGACCCCCCACCTCCAACAGCCAGTGTATCCCCCAAAAATGTCACCATGCCGTAATGTCTCAGTAAGTAAAAGACTGAACTTAAAGTAGTTGAAAAAAGTTCAAGAACAGAACAACACTGTAAATACAGCTCACTGTCTTCTAGATAAATTGAGTAAAGCCCAGAAGCCTATGATTACCCTAAACCCAGAGAGTTCAATACTTCAAAGTAGAACCTCATTAGTTTAGATTTGCCTTTCAAGTTCACTTTCTCTCAGGATCCCGACTTTAACTGTTAATTACTGTTCAATTAATTAAAGAACTAGAACCTCAGAGGCAGGTGCTGATACCACATAAAACTTATCAAGTTCAGCTTATTTCCATAATTTTGAGTAATATCACTACTGGGAATACAGAATAATAATAATAGAGAGTATAGCCTATCATCAAACTGATAGGGCACAGTATGAGCAAATATTCACATGGCATTCCCGCTGTTTGATGTAAAGCTTGATTAAACATCACAGTTATTAATTTCAAGGCAGACCCTGAGTGGATAGTTAATTACGCAAACTCTGTTTCAACAAGACTTATACTCTCCCACAATTAATCAAGTCATAAACCTGAACATATACAAGAATGCCAGCCCGCCCATTCTCGCACAACTCAAGAACTGACCTGCTTCAAGAACTAGATTTTAGCCTGACGGGACAGAAGAACTGTGTGGGTCAAACCACGTATATGTGGAGGAGAAAACAACGGTCCTTAGCTAAAACCCACTGAGTTATGATGTTACGTGAGTAACTGAATTCAAATTAGGTTCAGCTGCTAGCTGAAAAGTGCAATTTTGCTCTCATCTGAGCCACTTTCGTTTCCATGTCACCTCAGCTTGGAGCTCGCAGAAAGACTCGGTTGGAGGGATGAACGTGCTGGGTGAAAGAAAGATGTGAGCTGTACTGACAAACAGATGAATATACAAGCGTGCATGCTTGCCTGGGTGTACAGTGCCTCCATGCACATAAGTGAGCTGCAAGCTGTCATGATGATTTTACCTCCTCGTTTTTCATATACAGTATACTGTTGAATGAGCTGTTGCTCAGCAGGGGCGAGTGATTACGTGCAAAGATTAGATAAAGGGAGAGGGAGATATAAACCTCAAGGAAAACCTATCATTCCCCCCAAATCTCTGCATCATCAGGTGCATCACAAGCAGGACTGTGGATCAAAACCTCCAGGCTATGGACGTTCTCTCTTAATCAGTCTTGCTTTTCTTCATCTTTGTATTGTGACTGTATGTCAAACCCAATGAGTGGAGCCAGCAAGACTCTTAGTTCCACGGATCTCTGTGGGGATGCTGGAACACATCCACTGCTCTGTTTTACAACCGCAAGGTCTGCAGATTTTCAGTGATGGAAAAGGTACACTGCAAACTACATCTTTTTTTTTTTGATGTTGTGTATTAAGTTCTGCTACAGTCACTTCACTCCACTGAAATCTCAGTGACATGTCCCAGATTCGCGGCTTCAGAGGTGAACACAAAGTGAACTCACACAGGTGCAGAAACTGCCACAGTGCTTTTCCACCTTTGAATGTTGGTGTCTTAATAGCTCCTGCGCACGCACGCACACACACGCACACACACACACACACACACACACACACACACACACACACACACACACACACACACACACAGGCGGCT
>JAVQJL010007925.1:0-20453 GCA_036024295.1 Nannoperca obscura
TTTATTTTTAAAATGTACTATTTTTATAATCAAATAATATATATATAGATATATATATATATATATATATATATATATATATGACAGCGATGATGGTCGTGTAATAAGAATATGTGGAAACACAGAACTAGGTGTACCCACGAGACTGCAGGTTTTATTGCTACCGAGCACTACAGCAGCTCATCTCGCCGCTCAACATTCCTCCGACTGAACCCCTGATGCTACGCTTATCCTAATGAACACGAGCAACAGGTGAACGCAGGCATTCCAAGTCTGCGCAGCCAGGAATTTACACTTTAATGTACTCGATTTCCTGGTACAGTCACCTGCGTGGCTGCATATAAATCCTGAAATGTTGCCACAAAAACAACAGTCAAAACATGGCTTTAGGAAGCTGGTAGAGCCACGCTAACTCTTTTTGGGTGCAGCTCTGTTGTGCAGAAATGCCTGGGGGTTGCCTTTGGTATCTCATTCATACACATTAGCCAGACCTTGGTTAGAGTGATAAAGCATTTAATATTTAAACCATATCTCAGTGCAAAACCTCAGTGGTCCAGGGCAGAATCCCCTTAAAACCCCCTGCTGGGCCCTTTCTATACTGTAGCCAGGATGGGAAATTACCACTGTACATTTGGTAATTTCTTGACATTTTCAACCCCCCTGGGACAGCAACTCTTCTTTGGAAATCCTGCATGGATGATGAATTCTGAGAGTAAGTTACTACTGTGGCCAGGAAGCAAACCGGTATCATGGCCTGTGCTTTCTCTGTCAGTCAAGATTCTGTGGAAACTAAATTACAGCAGCCTATTTGCTTCATCACTAGGTAACACTGATCACATCTGAGTAGCTGGGGTAAAGGCCATTTATCAAATACTTAGCAGACTAATAGAGGATTTCCTCCACAATCTTATTGCTAGAGCTTTATAAATGCAATTGTCCTGTGTTTGATTAAACGTGTCACCTATCTGATTGCTCCACACTGAAATTCATATTTCCCCTCCCAAACACTTAATTTGACATTTTAAGGCTTAAATTTATTTATTTTTATTATTTTTATGACAGAATCTGGGGTCAGAGAGATGACATGAGCTGGGACAATCAGACTCAAGCATCCAGCCTGCTTACACCCGTGTCTTTGAGAGATACACTGAATCCCAAGAGAGAAGAGAAGACTAACTGTTACTGCTAACCCTCAGGAGATAGAAACATTTTCACACATTGCAATAAAAAAAGCTTTTTACAATGTAAAAGACAATCCCTCACAATGCACAGCTCACTATAAGACTCTAGTGTAACACCTTAATTGGCTAAAGGGAGGCCGGCCTGCTGGGATAGGCAGCAGGCGACCCTTGTGGGGGCGGGGAGGAGACACGGGACGGAGACGTTAGGAGTTGGCTGAATGAAGGATGAAGTAGAAACGATGAGAGCTAATGGGTTAATCCTCTTTTTTTTCCTGTTTTTTTTTTTTTAGATTGCAAGGTCTGAGCAAACAGGACAGACTGATAAGAACGGGAGCTAAGGGTCTAATTCCAACGAGATAAAGCGACCCACACCGCCTCACATACATGCACACATAGACGCACATACAGCGTCTGCATATAAGACTGGCTGCTTGCATAGACACCAAGCCTGTAAAAGGTACTCTAGAAAGAGCCTGAACGCCCTCTAATACCACAACTCTTAGTACAGCCAGTGTGAGGGAATTCATCTCTGTGGCCCTTTCTTCAACAAACACATTGGCAGCTGCACTGGTATAATCCACACATGGTGTTTCCAACATGTGCGCTGTAAACTAGTTTTGATAGTGCAGTAAAAAAGGTGCTGAAGTTCTCATAAAGCAACACAGACACAGACACGCCAGGGTTTTCTCTCAGTAGGTACTTTTGTTTTCGCGTCATTTCAGATACACATCTCGCATTTCAACATTTGGAATAAAAGTCTTCATTTCCTTTTATGAACTGAAAGAACGAACCACCTTTTTCCTGACGAAGCCGGCTTCGCGACACACAGGCTTGGGTCTTTGTGAGACTTCAAAACGGCTGATAAGAAGAACCTCTGTCGGCTCCGCGTGTCTGGAAAATCAGAGAGAAACCAGATTCTTAAAAGTGGTAATCCTCAAGATTAATGATTTTTTTTCGTCTCCATCTCTGGCGCTAAGCGCTGGCGTGTCTGCTCTTCATTTCCTAAAGATCACATGCAAATCAGCGTGGGTGGTACTACAATGTCTTCCTTGGATTTTCTGCTGGTGCACTCTGGGTCTCTGTAGGTTTTCATGTGCCCTGCTGCACTTTCTTTATCAAATGAGCTATTGCCTTCATGCTACACCTGTTTGGAATAGAAGATGTCTATTGTAACCAGCTTCAGTGTGCAGTGTGTGCGTGGATTTAGGCGTGTTGCCAGGTTTTATCATATCACTCAGCACTTGTCATGCACCGTGTCAGTGTGTGCTATGCTGCTACGTTATTGTTGAAACAGGTTTTGTACTGAAGTTGTCAACACAAAAATTCCTGGACAAATATTACACTTCTCTCGTGTGAATGTAGCAATTTAACACATCACAGTGCAGTTTGCGGCACAACACACGACTAAACAACTGTAAAATTATCCTACTTTTCTCCGAAGCTTTACAAAAAGCTGCGAGCGACAAGCTATTAGTGTTATCTGCAGAGCAGCTTGTCCAATTTATATTTCACACACAGCACACAAAGAGTTTGTCTTTTTAAAGTCTTCTTTGTTTTGCACTTTCCTCACAGCGGGTTGAGTGATAACAGAAAAGAAGACCTCAGGGGAAAAGACACAACCACGCCTCTCCTGCTTCAAACTATGTGTATAAGTCCATTTCTGTTTACGCATGCGTTTAAATAAATACCTTGCAGTTAACATTTTGTCACATCTTTAACAGAAAAATAGACGGGTAGCAACCGCCTTCTAGGTTGTTTGCGTCACACAAATAAATGATTAGCTTCAAATAACAGCTTTAAGCTCTTTTGAGCTGGAGATGTGGGCTTTTAGGTTTTTTCCAAGGAGAGGCTGCTTATAAATCTACATGGGGCATTTTTAAACAGTACTAGGAGTAAATGTTACAAAATAATGTTGTGCCATGCGTCCAATGCTGTGTTGTGCACCTGGCAAAAAGTATTCAACCTACATACAGTCAAGATGCCTCTTAAACAGTGGCAAACAAAAGGCCTCCACAACAAATAGATAGTCAAAGAATTAGAGCTGCAAGAGGTAACGTCGTGGCATTAGCTTTCCTTTGAGATTTACTATAATTCATTGTGCACTAGCTAATTATTTAATGTTGATGGGTTACTTTTATATAAAGTGTGACATTGTTATCCATTTTCAAATGGTCTTGTTTACAGCATAAGCTCGTCATGTAAACAGCGGTTAGCATTCAATATGACAGAAGTTCGTAACTGTAAGAGTAACTGCGGAGGGAGTAGCCAAACAGTAGCCATTCATGACCCTTTCTACATAAAAAAAAAAGAAAAAAAGTCGGTCAGTGGTGCTGGTCTTGATTATGCATCCCTCTCTCACATTCAGTGCAGTATTACCTCGCTAGGCAAAAACACTGGCCCCATTGAGCCCCATCGCCCCCAACAACAAGATCATTGAGGAAGTGTTGCACAGGCTCGTCACGCACTTTCCACTGACCTCTTCCAGCGAGCCAAGGCAACACAGCGAGTCAAATCTGATTAGCCCAAGCTATGCTATAAAAAAGAAAAAAAAGAAAAGAATCCAGTGATCCACTTCTCCGCAGTGAAATCTGTGGCTATCTATCAACCAACAGGAGTCAGCTGCACAAGTGAGCGAATGTTGCAGCTTGTGTGATCTGAAGTCCGCTCTAGCAATTATAAAAAGTGTTTGCCATTTGGATATTAAAAGGGGTATTAAAAACTAAAATATAATATTGGATATCAGAAATATAAGAAAATAAGTTTCTAAATCTTGTAAAAGGGGTCAAACACTACCAGTGGAACAGAATATTCCTATGTGGGTTGAAAAGATGATATATATATAGATTAGACACATGCTTTGTAAAGACAGAACAGCCCACAGGTAAAATACACAGAAAACATTTTAACTCTGCTATATGGAAGGACTTCCTCTAACCGCAGGAAAAGTCATAAGACGAGTAGATACAATGAAGAAGAGAAAAAGTCTCTGCTGATTCAGCTGAAATGTTTGCTGGTATTTCTGTCTGCCACCTCACGGGAGGATATTGACCTCGCCATGTTACAGCCTCACCTACGGCTTCACGTGGAGACTGTAGTATTATAAAATCAAAAAAAAATCTCATGTGATAACAGGGCCAATTCTTGAGGAGGCCAACACAGAAGGGAAAACAATGACTCTGCATCCGTTTTTCTTACTGTTCTGGTTGAACTGTTATTACAGCTAGCCTTGTTCTGGCCTTTTTCCTATTGTTCCTTGCACCTCAATCGACACTTTTCTGACACAGTCTTGACAGAATATGAACAACACGACCCTTAAGAACAATGAAGTGCCAGGCGATTGCATTAGTTTTGTGCAGCTGTTCCTACATTCCTTAATACTCCTGTATTATTAAAAGAAATACCGTAAAACTGTGTTTTCTTGCTTCCTGTGACCTGCAGAAACAGCCCACCATGTCAAATTCCTCACGTGTGTTAACTGACTTTGCCATGACAACTGAGATTCAGGAGCTGCATGTAGCTGCTCGCAAACTTCAGTGCACTGCGATTGTAACTCCAGACTGACGGCAGGATGGTAGCCTCTCTGGTGCGCGAGAGAGGTGGCGTAGGTTGCATTTTCACTGAATGGCGTGAACCGTCCCAAACTGGATTAACGTGTTGGTTTATATGGTGACTGTGCTGTCACGTCATTGCATTGTGATGTAGTGTGTTGTGTGAACAGTCAAGTCTTTTGTCTGCGGGGAGGCGATGGACGAGTGGAAATCTTAGATAAAGAGCTCTGTGCATTGTACATGGAGACATCCGGAACAAAAATAGTCACTTCTGTGCTAAACGCGGATTATAGTTTCACGTGCTTGCACCCTGTCGAATAAAAACTGGCAGCTATGTATCTTTTGGCACGGATCAGATTAAATTAGCTTCTGATTGCTTGGGCAGGCTGCCAGAGTTTAGGAGACGCAAATATAAAACACAAATGCTTCGGGTTTGATGGACGTGTCAGCATGTCGCAGCTGTGCGCTGGTATCCGGGCAGAAGAGTACCAGGATAGATCATGCTGACACTGAACCGAGTGTCAGCCGCTGACTGGACACACAAAGCATGCAACTGTCCTACGAGCTCGGTTCAGGAACTGCAGGGCATCCCGAACGCTCAGACCCTTCCTTAGTCTGCTCTCTGTCTGCGTCACCGCCAGCCCTGCCGGGATTCCCCCGTGGCTCCGGCCCAGGCAGTGAAGTAACTTGAGGTTTTTTGTTTTTTTTTCCTGCATTTTTTGGCAGGATCACAGGAGTTAAATCCCCACGTGCCGCACAGGCCCTTCAGAAATGTAGGTTTTGGCACAGAAACAGCTGAAAGCCAGCCAAGCCGCACTGCCTCGCACTTTTTTAATAGCAGGAAAACATGCGGCGTGCAAGGCAGCACACACACACACACACACAGATACGATTCATGTGAACACTCACAGGTGGATTCTTACTGAAACGTTCGAGTGGTACGGTGTCGGCCTTAAGCCAAAGAAGCCCACGCCCTTAAGCCTTGAGGGGTGATTTGACTACAGTGACAACATAAAAAGCAGCGTTTACGACCCTTTAAAGGTTTCGAGTTTGATAAAAAGAAAACAAACACGCGTCAGACCCGTCTGTCTCGTCTGCGCATGTTTGTCTGTCATTAATTCGCAGCCACTAACCAGTTCAGTGGCCAACTGCCAGCAACTGCCGCTCACTCAGCCATGATGCTCGGAAACAAACTCATTTGAATATTACACTCACTACTTACAAATGGTCTCCAGATTCCCTCGGGCTGAGATCAGGCGTGTGACACGAGGATCTCTGCTTGTCCACGTCTGAAGGACAACGCCGGACAACCTTGCACCTCGACGCGTACACCGAACCGAGGGGCGGATCTACAAACTTCACCAAGGAACAGAACTCTCGATGCAGATCACACAACAACCTGATTGTTTCGATTGGAGAAGATGCCAGAGGGACCAGTTTATTACATGCCGAAGGTGCAGCAAATACGCTCCCGGGAACTAAGAGCAGCACGCAACATCAAAGCTATGTGAAGACAGAAGTGGCCAATGGCCAAGCAGCAATATGTGTGTCAGCTATATATCAAGCTAATACTGGGCTTTTATGACAACATCCTGGAAAGCAACAAATGAGAATCTAATTAGGGCTGAAAATAACACTTATTTTCATTCATGATTATTGGGGGGATTCTTTTTTCAAATGATCCATTAATTGAGCTTCTAAACGGTCAGAAATTAATGCAAAACACCAATAAATGTTTTTAAAAATGTCAAAGTAATTACTTCAAATTCCTCGTTCCATCTAACCAGTCATCAAAAGGGCAAAGTTTTCAATTAAGACTAAAATAAAAGTGAGAAAAGCAGCAGATCCTCACGCTGGAGAAGCCGGAATCAGCGGCTGTTGGATGTTTTTTTCGTAGTAAATTATTGATGACGATCAATTATTTAAAAAATTCTTTTGCGATTTTCTGTTGACAAACCATTTCAGCCCTGCATTAAATATCTGCAAATGTACTGTTCTGCATGAATGACTACATTTTATTACCGCACTTCATTGTTCAGCTAGGGTTTCTTTCTACTAATGTGTCAGCTGTTACAGACGCTTTTCCTTCATGACAAAAGCATTTTCTTTCCATCTTGAGGCAATACCTGCAATTTTTGGTATCTTTGGATATTGACTAAAGTCACAGCAGTCTACAACAATTAATATTGACAATCTAAAATGTTTGCAAGCACTATTGGTGATTGTAATAAGCAGACAAAGTGGTAGGTTGATTTCCATCAGCTGTAACAGACTAGTCATTTCAGAAACTTGCATTCCATTACTGACACAGCTTTTTAAGACACAATAGTCAGGCTATATCGTGAGAGTTTAACAACCAAAATCCTACAACATGTGAAATCACAATATTGATGTCATATTGATATATATCGCCAGGTCAAGGTCTGCCACTTTTTCAACACCTCCCTTCGACGG
Source organism: Nannoperca obscura (assembly GCA_036024295.1). Classification (NCBI taxonomy): domain Eukaryota; kingdom Metazoa; phylum Chordata; class Actinopteri; order Centrarchiformes; family Percichthyidae; genus Nannoperca; species Nannoperca obscura. Next base: position 7,184 of record JAVQJL010007925.1, read on the forward strand.
GAAATTACAGAGTTTCTACAAAAATTGAACACAAGCGTCAGTTCTTTAAATCGAAAGCAACAACAAGCGTCTTTATTTGAACTCTGCAACCAGCAGGGTTGCCTATTAGGGCTGGCCTACTTCATGCAAAAGCAAAAGGGGGGGGGGGGGCTTTTAAAGCCTGAAATTGATCGCTAGCCATACGTTTCTAATCCACAATGTAAACGCACCCCACCACCACCACCTTCACCCCCACCCACTCGCTGCAGAAGTATTTCTCTTTCCATTGGAAACAGTGAGCCGGTGCAGTGCACAGGAGACCATATGCCAGATTGGACCAAACAGATTAGTGCAGCAATTTCTGCTTAATAATCACATTGAGAGGCCGCAGGTTTCCAAGTTCCACAATTTAACAGGGCACACTTTGTCTTTGTTTAATTCTACCAACGGCTGGTGGACAATCCTCTTTTCAAATTCTTTCGCCATAAAAACCTAAAAGGTAAACTCCCAAAGGAAAAGACTCTCCGTGCCTCCTTCTCCATCCTGTTCCTGTCGTTCTGATTTTTCGGGTACAAAATTTCATTTCCTCATTCATTTGCCGCAACCAAAAATATGTCAGAGTACTTGTGTTAAAATAATCTTTCATTGTGTCAGGGACCTTTCATAACTGTGTTCCCGCAATCTCCGTTACACAGCAGAATAAGAAGATATGGGCCAATATATTGTATTCTTGCAACAAACCTGCTGAGGTGGTATCTTTAAATCTGATCACTTTTACACAACACGTTAAAGAGCCTTGATTCAAGTTCACATGTTGCCAGACAAGCCTCTGAAACCACATTCAGATCAGACCGGGAGAATGAACATCTGCACTGAAACCAGACCTTTTAACTGTTTTCCGAACATGTATGTTTAAGGCCATTAGGACAAAGTGCTATAAAACCAAACCGGCTTCCTGTGCCTATACTCCCCCACCCCCACTACTTGGTGAGAAACTATGACACCAACCACAAACCAAGTCAGTTTTGGTGGTGGCTGTGAGGTTTGTCAGCTCCTGAAAAAAATACAGTAAGACCTCTATTCACTTGAAATGACAAGTTTGCTGCCAATTATATACCGTGGATTTTCCCACCGCTCTGCTGTCGTAGTGAAGGCAGCTCATTGTGTCCAGAACACTCTCCCTGACATGTTGGACTCGATCTCAGCACTCTTTTATGAAGCTACTCCACCTTTGTTTTGCACGTCCAGAGAATTCTATTTAAGGGGACTTCACGTGCGAGAAACTGACACAGCCCGAAGACTGTGTGTGAAATCACATCAGCTGGATGTCAGAGGAGAGGTTTTTTTTTTTTTTTACATCTTTAAATACATGTAAGCTGTTTGTGCGTGTTCAGCTTTTGAACAGGACTGAAATGTGCATGGTCCTGTCTTTGGACCAGGTCTGGATAATCACAGTCTTGCCAAAACCAATACTACTACAATATTACAACACCATTACCACTCTGGTTTTGATATTATTAATGTGAGTGGCAACCAGGCCTACTAAGCAGCTTCAGATTCATTCATGAAGAAACATTTTGCTCTTAATCATCCAACAGTGTCTCTGTTTGACCCCCGATGTGTTTCGTCAGACCAAACTTTCAGTCGTTGATGCTGTCACATACACTGACTTATAAATCCAACTTTAAGGGCAATAGGATGTAGCCTACTGTAACGTTAGCGGAGGTTTAATGGCGCTGTACAAATGGTGGTTTCAAATTGCACATTATACAAACTAAAAATCATTTTAATTAGCAGTTTAGCACACAAATCTTTTTTATAACAAACACACGAGCAGTTGGTCTATCCGTCATTGGCCTCTTTGGCTAAAGCACAGGATAATACTGTAAATAATCAGCTTGTAATGTTAGCTGAGGTGGCTAGCCAAGTTGTCTTTTAACATAAAGCTTCTTTTTTTTTGCTGAGAACGTGGAATCAAGTTAATGGTCGGAAACGTGCGCAGTTAATGCATTTGAAGTTAGTTGTGTGGCTTGTTGACAGTAAATACGACCAGTGGCAGTTTATAACATACACATTTACATTATTTACACTCTATATTCGGTTAAAACTCGGTGGAACCGCCAGAAAAACCCTTGTACAAAAACCAAACACCGGCTCTTCCGTTACATTTTACTACGAGAAATAGTGCCGGTACATGCAGCGTAGGTTCAACTAGGTTCGTTGGGTGACATACAGCAGGTGAGTCCATCCGCCGCCTTAGCCAGAGCAAAACTGATCAGGCGATTTGATAACCCCTCATCGATTGAGAAAGAAAAACGGGGTCCTGTAAGTGACGAGTAAGTTAAAAACAGAGGCAGAAGGAAGCCACGCACACGAAACAGTCGGTTAAATAGGCATGAATAAAGCAAACACAAAATATAGAGAAAATAAACTCACCGCATCGGCTTCCGTCACGTTTTTACACTCTTTGGAACCGGAAGAAACATTCCTGTTTTCCCCGTCTCTGAGCGCAGTCTCCCCGGCTCTCTCTCTCTCTCTCTCTCTCTCTCCCCCCACACACACACTTCGCTTACACGCAGAGAAAAAGGCACCGAAAAGAGGAAGATGAGAGGTGGTCCGTGTGTCTGTCGGCTACAATTAAAGAGGGTTCACGTGACCGCATGGTATCCACGCATTCGGCTTTTGCGTGGAAATTTGTGTTTTCGGAGTTGGAGAGTCGAGGTTCGAGAGCCCGCAACGTTCAGCCAGCCAGACAGAGAGGCAGACAGACAGACAGACAGCGCGAGAGAGAGAGGCGTGGAGAGACTCTGCGGCCTGCACAGTCAGATCATTGGTTGACAAACAGTAATCAGATGCAAATTCCTAACCTCTGAATCAGCAGGGGCCAGCCCCCCACCCCCACCCCTCCCGTACACCCACAAGGGTGTGAATTAAAAAAAAAGAAAGAAAGTGTGCTGTGAGTGGGGCGAAAAGGTGAAGAGAGATGCAAAGAGGCAGTCCAAAGATTATGCACAAGCCGACACGGACTTTACATTTTTATTTCCCTGCAGCGCCTCACAGATTAACCCTCAGCTCGACTCAAAACAGCCACTTGTCTGCACAGACCTGCCTGTGAAACTAGCAAATGTGGTTCCCAGCTAATTTGATGAATCTTTAAGTAAGTTTTCAAGCACAAATGCCAAACTTTCTGTAGAGCCAGCTTCTCAGATGTGAGGATTTGGTCAGATAAAAATAATCAAATAATAATAACCAATAATAATTTATACATATTATAGACCAACGCATGAATACATAAATTAAGAAAATGATCTGCAGATTAATGGATGGTGAAAGTAGTTGTTAGTTGCAACCCTACAAATTATGTTTATTTGTTTTCTGACTTTTCTCTAATTTATATTTATTTACTCAAGAAATACTTTCTCCTCTTTGTGCCTCTAAAAGTCCTATAAATTACATTAGTTTAGAAGAAGTCTGCAATATATATATTAATTGTTAAATTGACATTTCAGTATTTGTCATGGGACTTGGTGGTATATTGTGTCTTGTGTTCACGTTTCCTTTCAGGGTTGATTTTTGGTGACGCTCCCTTGGTGGAGAGACCCTGTGCAGCAGAGAGGCTGGATGGGACAATAAAACTGCATAAAACAACCTTAAATGTGAAGCACAACTCTGCTCGTGTACTTTAACCTGCCTTTATTCTACAGTGTTTATGCTCGGTATAGTTTTCATATAAATAACTGATACTGTTTCATTTAATTCCTACGTTCATTTTGAGAATACGAAGGTGGCGAAGTGTTTTTTGAGGGGAACTCACATAAACTTTAACCAGAACACGTGGAGCCTCGCAAACTGAATAAAGGACTTAGACTGAGATACATTGATTATTAATACTAAACAGTTAGATGGTAAACAGCGGGTGGGAAAATGCTTTTATAACACACAGAGATGGAGATTTAATCTTAACACAATGTCAATAAATCTCTCAATGCAACTGTCTGTGTTTATCAAAATGAAACCATTACAAGCTGAAAACACAGGAATTACATGTTCAGAACATCTGTAACATAACTCAAAACTATACAATTTAATGAGCCCGTAATCAAGGTAAACTTGTGTTTAGGTGTCACGTATTGGACAAAAAAGGACTATTTGTACATTTCAGAGTGGGGAAGTGAAAAACCACCGTGTAAACACAGGATTGGGCACTGGACATGTCATGGATTTCCAGATATGAGAAAGAAGGCCTGTGGTTGCTCACTGGTCGGTAGCGGCCTGCAGCTGTTTGCTCAAATAAAAAGCTTGAGATATTTAAAACTGAAAAATGATCCTCCCCCTGCCTCATCAGGGTCCAGGAGAGAAGTGCGCTCATGGCACTGACACAGCTGGAAATAACATTCAAATCCAGCGAGGCTGAGACTCTCTGTGGTCAGGACAACTGTTCTTACATACTTGATATCAAAATCAACAAAAACTGGTGCGTTTCAGCTAGTCTTCGCCAGGGTGTGGTCAACACAGGAAATTACTAGTTTTATGGCCGCGATGATATTAGCATAAATAAAACAAGAAAGAAAAAATAGGTGATGAAAACTGTTTATGAGAACGCAACAAAAACAGAGCTTTTAGAAATAATCAAGCTAAAGATAAAGCTCACTTCGGGTTTATATTAACAGCGTTTGTGATACCTGATGTTCATTTCTCAAAGGTAGACACTTTCAGTCAGTATGACTTTGATATTCGAACTGTACGTCACAAAACTGAAAACTGACACAACATCACAGTTTGAGTCTTCCTGTTTTCATGTAAACACTTGTTGTTTGACTAAGTGTTAAGTGACAAGCAAATACTATATAGATGATGATGATAGATGGTTTCATGATACACTGATTACTGTACTTCATTCATTTGTGTCCATGTCGGTTAGTTTCTGCTGCTGCCTTTTGTTAATGCTGTCTGTGTTTGGGATCCGTTGAGGACAGTTTTTCCGTGTAGAATAAAGCCGATTCTGTGAAATTAAAAGCTATTAAAGGAAACATTTCCAAACTTTACAACTATAAACCGTGTGTGGAAACGGCTTATACAGTCCATTAAATTCTCGTAAATAATAAAAAATTAAGAGTCTTCTTGTCGTTAATGGCCGGTGTTTCTTTGTATTAGTACGCCATTTAGTGGATAAAACCACATACTGTAAGTGTACAATTTTAGAAACTTTACAAAATATTAATTTTAAGTGGTTTGACAAGATCAGATGTTAATATTCAACTCAGCAATCTTTCTAAAAATAAAGGACCCTGTTATGATCCTATTACTATGGGTTTAAAATGATAATCCCAGTCCCTTTTCAGCCTCTCATAAGCTTCCAATACGGATGTATTGCACGTTTCCTTTTTCAGAATAACCAGGACTATTTGAAAATGAAGACTGATTTGAAGTGAATATTTGCAGTCGATATGTATAACGGATTATAAAGACAGAAAATGTTACAAAATGCATTTTGATCTGACTTGTGAAGGTGTCAAACACGAGAGCTCCTTGCAGAGCAGTAAAGTAAAGACGGAGCCGGACGAGTCTCATGCTTCTAAACTTGCATGCACTCCTACGTATGTGGAGCTGAAAGTGATGCCCAGTCTTCTTCTTTATAGCAGATGCTTCAGATCGAGAAATATAACGTATACCGATACGTTGTGCTTGTGTGTAAAACCGACGCACTGTATCAAAGTGAATAATATGAGCAAAAGAAAATGTGGTCATTTTCTGTACAGTACCAGTCAAAGGTTTGACTGGTCCCATTCAAGTGAATGGGAAAGTGTGTCCAAACCTTTGACTGGTACTGTATATCTGATACTTTTAGCATTTTCCAAGTAAAAAGTACACAATGAAATGAGAAAAGAGAAAGATTTTAAATAATTTAATAGTTGCAGTGGTAATTATAAATAGGTACTGAAGCACACACACATATGATATACACAAAGATGTTTGAGACTAGGGTAGAAAGCTTTCAGGCTATTATAGGCTTTTTCAATCCAAATGTTGGCACAAGTCCGTTATCTGAGTTTATTATTTACAGCACAACTACTAATATGTGTATTTAAAAAGTTGGCAGCGCCTCCACTTGATGAAAGTATTCAGTACACAGAAAACGACACCATGCGAGGTCTCTACATGACATTCAGAGTGAGAAGTTTAAATCCTGAGAAGTTGGATTTCCACGCGACAAACACACAAACACTTTGGTTCTTGACAACAAAATGCACCAACAGGTCAAGTTTAGTTACACTGCCAGCGTCAGTATTTTTTTTTTTTAAATAACCTGTTTCCAAAATCAAGTCAAGTACAAATGTAGAAATATATGTGCAGAAAGAAAAACACAGACACTTTGATTCATAAGGCAGAAGTGCTGTTCCGGGGTTGTAAATGATAATATTGACATGAAACATACACCGATCAGCCACAACATTATGACCACCTGCCTCATACTGTGTAGGTCTGCACTAGACCTGCGAAGGCGTGCTGTGGTATCTGGCACCGAGACGACAGCAGCCTGTAAGTCCTGTAAGTAGCGAGGTGGGAGCCTCCATGGATTACACTTGTTTGTCCAGCGCGTCCCACAGGTGCTTGATTGGATTGAGATGTGGGGAATTTGGAGTCCAAGTCGAGACCGTGAACTCGTCGTGTTCCTTAAACCACTTTTGCAGCGTGGCAGGGCGCATGATCCTGCTGAAAGAGGCCACGTGCACGTCGTAGGCACTTTTGGCGGTAGGCGGGTCAGCGTGGGCACCCTGACCGGTCTGCTTCCAACACATTGAGGAAAAAATGTTCACTTGCTGCCTATTTTATCATATATCACTGACAGGTGCTGTTGTAACGAGATGACCTGTCAGCGGTCATTATGTGATGGCAGATCGGTGTACCTCAGAGTCAAAACTCAACAGGCTTTTACCATCAAAACAACTTAAATGTGGTCAAATGTAACATCAGTTGTACATACAGAATATTTTAAAACCATATATTACCTGTGTATGTAAACAAAAGAGGCTTTAAATGTCGGAGTAGTGTGTGTAAACTCAGTGAACACGAATAAATCTAAAACTACAGGGATGCCAGCAGTTTTTAACTACACTACAGTTCCTTATCTTGCCTTTGATAATTGATCATGACTGAAGTGACATGTACACCAGCGTGCAGTGAACACTGCAAACAGCTGCAGCTGCCTGTGAGCATCTCCGCTGGATCAGCCTCAGCGCTGCCGTACAATCAGTAGAAGACAAGAGACTTAAAGCCTAAAACAATGTTTCAGGTCACGGTTGCGCAGACGAGGTGACGAGGCTAGACAAAGCTAGCAGAGGAAAATAACCCCCCCCCCAAAAAAATAATAAATTGTGCCTAAAGAGGAAGTTCCTCTCATGATACATACCACAGAGACAATTATCAAAGACTGATTTTACATCTCAAGCATATCAGAAGCCGTTATTTCCCACCCTCGGTGAAAGACTTTTGCTTCTTTACCTACGATGATGAGTGATGTGTGTTTGTGCGCATAATGTAGAGAGACTATTGATATTCATGCGGCATACTTCACTATGTACACAGATCCTACAGGCTAATCCTTCCGGCAGTGGTGCATTTCCTGATGTGTTAGAGCAGTTCCGCTGCCATAGCACCTTTACAGATTTCCATTCATTATCAGCAAAACAGAGTAAATTACAGTTAATGTTCCATTATTTTGTAGGTTAATATTGTGTTTCGGTTGATAAATTGAGAAATTCTATCATTTGCACTGTGCTAAAGGGACATTATGGACTAATTATTCATTATTTTGTTGCTTTAAGAACTTACAGCTTATAAATCAATTGTAGTTTGTTTGTATCTCAAAATGTGTTATTGTGAATTCCACGTCACAACTCAGGTCCTGAAATTACTACATTCCCTTTCCAAAGTTACTTAAAATTTGGGAAAGGGAATTCATTTTGATTCCCAGTGCTGTACGGAAACTGTAGTTCATTTGAGCCACACAGCCCCATGATGCAGCACTCCTTATTATACACCAGAAAACAAAACGGCTTTGACAACTCTTACTGTTTTTAGATCAAATGTGGCCCGAGGATGGTGCGAAAGAGGTCGTGTCACCGAAATCAAATGGGTTATTCTCTGCACAGCGGCCTCAGGTGTGTGTCACCCTCACGGCTTTGAGCTGAATGCTAATTCACACGTATACCCCTGTTGATATACAGGCAGTCCACGTGTTTATGCATAAAACGAATGGAACATTTATTACAGAAACCGAAGACCAACCACAGAAAAAAAAAAGAAGACGCAAGCTTTGTTTTCTGAGCGTCGGCAGACATTACACAGACATTACGTACAGACTGTGCACCTTATCTACAACTCTCGGAGCTCTAGCCTGCAGCAGAGCCGTGTGGGGGAACCGGGGGTCCTGATCTCAGCTCATCTGCTCGAGGTGTGCGGACAGCAGCAGCGCAGGAGGCAGAAACTCTTCTTGCTTGTTCACCACTTCAGTCTGACGTGACCCCTTGTTGTCTGTGCCTAAGGGTACAACAAACAAAACAGACTTTTAAAACATTAAGCTGCCTGTGTAAGCCCACCCGGGCTTTGTACACAGGATTATGTAAAGTTTCTATAATTATTTTTAAAGACACATTGTTGAAGAGCTTTAATACAGATGTTTATGTGCTGTGGTTACATATATAAGCTAATATTTCTTCCACTAATTGTATCTTTTAGATGCTAAAATGTGTGTGTTCATTGTTGCCTCAGTATGTTGTTTTCATCAGTGTGGGGAAGCCGTGAAACACTTCAATTTAACCCCTCGGAGAAAAACATTACCGCCTTAAAATGGAGAGTTAATCCACTAAATACGTCACTGAACAAAAAAATGTATTTGAGAGTACAATTGCAGCATTGCAGGCCTGTGATGAAACACAGCCGCACACTGACAAAAACAAATCACCATATCCATCCTATTTAAGTTGGTAAAGCACAGACTAGTCTGACGTCTAATATGCGTTTCCACTCACTTGCAGAGACGAGGTCCATATACTGGCAGACGGCATGAAGCAGTAGCCTCTCGAAGCTGATTCACAAATACAAACAAACAACAGAGACATGACTCAGTCTCCCCCCCCCGGGCCACTTACACAAACAATCAACTTGATCCATTATTTCTGGAGTGAACCAGTTTCCCCGCACAGATCAATAAAGTTAGCCTGTGTGCGTGTGTGTTTAATGTCATTTGTTCACATCCTGTTTTTGTGTTTGTGTGTGTGTGTGTGTGTGTGTGTACTTCCTGCTGCTGCAGCTCCTTTGTGTGGATCATAGAGGTTTTTCGTGTAATCTAATATAAACTGGGGGGGGGGTTTTTTACAGGTGAGGAAACATAATTAGGATCCATCAGTCGGGGCTTTGAACCTGAGAGTGACAACTTGGACTTTAACATCCTCCAAAAATCCTCCAAACTATTACAATGCAGATATTTGGGGCCACTCAACGAAACAATGCATTGATTGGAGGCGTCAGAACCTACAACCGAAACAATTCACTGTACGTAAAACTTCTAAAACATTTCAGCATTTTTTCAATTAAAAATTTCAAAAACAAAAAGTAAATGTTTTTATGTACTCGAAGTCAATTTAATACTGTTTTTCCTGTCATACTTAGTATAACAGAAAATCAGAAGGGAAGATATGGCCTGGAAGTACTCAGTACTTCCCAGCAGTTTATTACAGTAATTCCTAATATTATAATGAATTACATTAATGTGACCTGGACCCAGATAAGCGGCATAAACCAGTGAAAAAAAGACTAATTCGTTTATGTTCACTTCACTTGCCCATTATGACACGATGGGCTTCGCTCTGCCACAGACCTGATGGTGCTTGACTGAAACTTGACTGAAACTCCACAAGAAAAGATTCAGCAGCCTCCTGTGTGTCACTGACAGCCCGCGATCACACGCAAACATGTAAAAAAGGGGTTCTACCTGCTGGCGAGGTTGGTTGTGTAAACTGAGTGAGGTTGAGCGATGAAGAAGCTCAAAAGTCTTTCCTCAAGTACTTCCAGAATTCCCTGCGAGGAGGAAAAAAAATCTATAAAGTGGGGAGGGAGAAAGGTAAGAGGCCCGATCTCCAGATCAGTCATGCGTCTCCATGCATTGGTTTGAGCTTCATCAATACAGAACTTCTGTGAGCGTCTTTCACAGCCCTGTGTGTAGTCTTTCAACAAGTTGGAGCTGCTGTATATCCACATTTTATTCATTATTTTTTATAGAACTCCACACAGGAGGCCCAGGCTGATACACCGCCAATTGGAAATCTTGTGTGGGTCAATATAATGTTTTCTACAAAATATCTGGTACAAAAATCGCGAATATCATATGAGACTAGAAGCAAGTGTAGCCTCCAGCGCTGCAGGAGAGGTGAGTCAAAATGTTGCAACAACTACTGACGTTAACTGACTTCTTCCACCAGTTATCCCGCTGAGGCTTTGCAATCACACTCTAACTTTGAAGCCACTGCACGAAACTCTTACCATGAATATAAATCTTTACCCACCCGACATCTGACATGATCAGCGCCAAAAAACGTTCCACTTTCAAAGCGCAGCGAGAAGAGGAGATGGCACTCACCATGGGGATTTGTTTCCGCCTCAGAGTCACTCGCAGCCTGCGATCGATTCTCTGGAAGCAGTCCTGAGCACTGAAGGCGAGATTTACTGCGGAGAGACGAGCGGCGGTCAGCCGAACAGGCGCATCTTAAAGACGACCGGCCTACAAAATGAGCACGGACTCGAGACGCTCACCATTCCTCTGGTCCTTGTTTTTCTTCTTGGCGCCCTCCTGCTCCAGCAGAGACAACAGCCTCTCCTGCTCCTCGCCGGAGAAATTCATGAAGTCGTTCCACGGCTGATTAAAGAAAAGAAAAAAACGAGGGGAGGAGGAAGTCAGTCAGTTTTGAAACAAATTTTTGTTTTATCGGACGCTTTCAGATTTGGTGCTTGGATCACAGTGGCTGGACAAGCACTAAGGGGTTTGTAAGGAGTTGAAAAAGGTAAAACTTTAGTGCTGGGAAGAAAAACTAAAACCAAAATAGACCTAACACCATTAATGAGCAAGGCAAGCAAAGGCAAAGCGCTGCTGAGGCAAGTCAACTTGCCTCTACGTAGTTTCCATTGGTGCAGGCCTCAGTGAAGATGGACGGGATGGCCGGGTTACTGCAAACCTCCAGATCATCTTTGGAGCACTCATCCCTCTCAAGGAGATTAACAAGAAAGAGCGCTGGTTTTCAGAGAAGAAGTGAAGAGACACATGGACAGCGTGCTGATATAAGCCACAGTTCAATGAGTTTATGAATTTAATGAGTGAAAAATAGCGATTCAGTGTGTGAACACGCTGCCATTTCCCACGCAGACTTAAAAAGGCGTGTCCGGCATATTTCAGCCTGAGAGTGGATGACAACATCTCATAACCTGATCGCGTCAAATGAGATCTTACTGTTCTCCTGACGGCGGAGGCTCTTTTTGCCTTTGGCTCGGGGGGTGAGGTCAGAGTTGCGGATGGCTTGGTTGATATAGAACTGCTTCTTTTTGGTGGGAGACACTCGCTTGGCGGGAGAGTTGGGCAGGGAGGTGCATTTACGCTCCTCTATCAGGCTGGAAAAACAGAGCACAAGATGTCAATTTGGGTCACACGAATCCTCAAGGGAGCTTATTTCAACCCTAACCCACTTTCTCGAGCCGCTGCATAAAGTTCTTCAGTCTGTTATTATTTTACATTTCCTAACATGTCTTCAACAGGAACTGTAATCGTTCTGCTGCTTTTCTCCGATATGTGACTAAATCGCACCCACTTGAATGGACTTGCTCTGTTCTTAAATTTGACATTTTCTTAAACCTGCATTTGATGTCATTAATGCGAGGGCGCAGTCTCTCTGTCTCTTTAACAACATCTTACTGCATACTTGTTAGATGCATGTTACCCAAGAAATGATGGAGAATACACCCAGCAGCTAAAGTGGCAGTGAAGAGTGCAGATGACAACCGCGCTGCTGAATCGGGTGGATGCTTCTTCCTTCGCTGTACTGTGCTGCTTCTGGTTTATCTCGGTATCAGTATTTCGAAAAAGAGATCAAAGCCAGGAAGAGCATCCTGCAGGAGCTGCAGATGTAGGTCAGTGGGTGGGTGTTTGAGTGAGGACTGCCTCTGCTGGGTTCATGTCTGCCTGCGAGTTGCCAACTTGCTCAGCTGATGCCGTTTTTAGCCCGAGCCCTGCAGGTTGTCAGCAGCACTAGAGCAACATGACACGATGCAATCTCTTGCCTGACTTAGTTGGGTTTGCCCACAACGAGATATCATATAATATCACTTTGGCATGTAAACCATAGCACCCTGGTGTGTGGCCTCACTTCTGCTACTTCTACTTCTTGCACGTTAACAAGAAAATCACTCCATAATCTCAACAAAATGAGCTGTGATTTGATTGGTATCAGCTAATGTGTTGGTTTAAAACACCCTGACGTGATTTAGCTGTGAATTTAAAGACTCAAACATAATCCAGGTCACCCTGTTAGCTGCCAGCTTCTGATAAAAGGTAGTTAAAAGGCCTGTTAAAACCTTAATACCAAACTGGCAACCGGAAGTTAATCGACTTGTGTTGATTAGAAAGAGAGATGGTAGCATTTCAGCTAATCTGAACCCGTGTACAGCTCCTAACGTTAACAGTTCGCTATTTATTAAATGGAGTTGTAATTCGGGCTAACGCTAACTAGCTTGCTAACGAAACAACAATTGTACTCACATATAATCCTGTTCATTGTTATTTGTCAAAACGACCATCTTATTCCAGCGAAACAAACGGAGAGAGCCAACACGCTGGATCTTTACGGAAAGTGTGAACAAGTAAATACACCCGGGGCAGAATATAGAAGTTAAAACAGCGAGTGTATTTGGCAGGTGATCTAGCTAACAGCTAACAGCTAACTCCTTGGCTGCTAGCTTGACAGTGGGCTGAACCACCCGAACAGAAATGGCTGTTGTTCTACAACACAAACAAAGAGGGGGGAAAACGTGAGAGCTCTCACTCTGTCTCTATGTAGTTACAATTTATAAGGCTGTAATAACGTCGACATATCACTTCTACTTTCTTCATTTAACACATTTAAGAACATTTATATATACACTACCGTTCAAAAGTTTGGGGTCACCCAAACAATTTTGTGTTTTCCATGAAAAGTCACACTTATTCACCACCATACGTTGTGAAATGAATAGAAAATAGAGTCAA
>JAVQJL010007935.1:0-12703 GCA_036024295.1 Nannoperca obscura
TCGTAAGGAGAAACATACCAACTTTTAAACATTATGATAGACCACAGGCATTTATGCACAAATACATGCCATTCATCCTTTTCAAGAAGGTGGTTAAACGAATAATAGAGGGAGGCTGTCACTGGTAAAAAAACTGAAGCAAAATGGCTCAAGCCCCCCCAGTAATTCAACTTTTCCATATTTTGACGTGGTAAATGACAAACAAAGCTGGAGTATGCAAGGCTTCATGTAAACAGCAATATTAGTGGATGGTAGTTCATTTTTGTTAGCCATGTAAACAGCTTAGTAGGAATATTGTCTTTTTCGGAATAAGGGCAAACTGTTTTTGTTCAGTTTAACGTAGTCAGTGATGTTCATGGAAGCTCAGTGTTCTTCTCTCTGCTGCCAATTTAAGTATTCTAGATGTAATTATTGTTTTGACATTGACATCCAAATGTTGGCTGTTCGTGAACATTTTGAGAAAGGTTTAAAATGAGCTTTTTATGTGTCAGTTATTTTAGTATTGTAAATATGAGAGCATTCAGCCTCAGAACATGGACTCAACGCTCGCACGTATCTGATGGATACTGTCTGTCCTTACAAATCTCAACAGTCAATAATTGAAAGCGGACAATGTTTGAACACATTTATTGTGGTTTTGTCTGTTGTTTGTGTACTTCATGTTTGTGTGTGGCCTGTGTGTTTTCCTGCAGGGGCCAGCTGATGAGCTGCCACCAAAAAGGAATGACCTTTCCCCACCTCTACTTTGGCCATCATGTGCAAAAGGCATTAACCGTTCAGGCTCCTTCAAACAAGCCACAATCAAAGTCTGCAGGAAGCCCTGTGTCTGTATTTATGGTTGTGGCACCGTGGTTCATTTCAATTCAATGCGGCTCTGATAAGCAACAGCCATTCTCCTTTCTCTCCAAGCAGAACAGAAATAACCTTGAGGTGCTTTGATTCACACAAAAGAATGGCAAAAATACTGTGAATGTGTGGAATGATTGTGCTGTTAAAATGAAGACCTAAACAGTGAATTTGTTCAGTGTGATATTTTAAATTTGGTCTCTTCCAAACAGGCTTCTTTTCACCATTTCACAATTGCTACATCATTTGTTACTTTTTCCAAAGCCAATGCTTTGTGCCAATTCTATTGACATTCTATCCGTTTGTATTACTTCTTTCTTCATTATGAGTTTAATCTATTGGAAAGCTGCCTAAGAAAAACATTCAACCTGTCACTGACTGTAACATAGAAGGAGATTCCTCTTCTGTTGTTTGTGTTCTGTTCAAGCTTCTGTTTTCTTTCAGAGACATTCTCCAACATACCATTAGCTTTTTCAGTGCTTTTTTAGTGCTCCAACCCCAAAGAGACGTCCACTGATCACATAGCATTTAACACCCTACAGTCAAGCCTATAGCAAGTCTTCCCTGCCCATCAAAGGTAATGTATTAACATGAGAATCGATCCTGGCTCAGCTGGCTCAATCCACGATGGCAGAGCTCCAGAAAAAACAAGTCGATCATAAAACACTAGATTATTTATTAGAGACAGTTGAATACAAAGCCCAGACAGGATCACACATGTCTGTCACTGTACTGAAATGAATTAATCTCCATTAGATTGGATCTCACTGCTGCTGCTCTCCTCTAAATGCATACATTGGGATGGCTTGTTTGTCCCCATGTAGTCGTCTGGTCTACGCAGCATCCTGACTCTTGTGCTTTGAGGCCATCTGGTTTGCTAATAGCAATGATGAGAAAATATCCTTATACAGGATTTTAAGGTCTGAAATGCAGGAAAATCAAGCTGCTGAAAACAGGTGATCTGAGTCAGCACTGAGCAATTATATTTCCTATTCACTGATTTAAATGTAATTTGGTATTCATATGTAAAAGCTTATCTGTGTCCATACTAAAGTAAAATACTTTTGTTGCCCAGAAGGAATCTGCACGGAGGAGTCACAGTGTTATAAGAGTGCAATTAAAATAAATCATTAAGGCAATTGGCTCACCATCAATGACAAACAAATGGTCAGTTTTGTATTTCATGGTTGTGCATGAAAACAGATGTGTATGTTCGATGCAAAGATCACGGGAGCCTACTTAAGTTTATAGGCTCACTGGTGGCTAGCAACAGGTGGAATGCTTCTCTCCAATTTATATCAGCTAAAAGGTATTCCATTTCCCGGTGGAAAACACGGTATTTTTATTTTATTTTATTTTTTTAATGTTAAAGTCAAGTTGCATCTGTTTTGATTTGGTCAGTTTGAGCCAAGTCATAGAATTGGTAGAAGACACTGTAGACATACAATGCATTACTCTGTACTAATTAGCAGCATTTAAAGCTAAAAGACAAATCATGAAACACTAATCATACACTAAACTAGTATGACTGTAACTAATCATACTAATCTTTGACCTCAGTTTGTGATAGGGTAACCATGTCAATAATAAGCCTTTGGATCATACAACTGATAACTTTCTAAATGGACGTCATGCTAATAGAATCAGATTAATAAGAGCATATTATGAAGTGTGACCTTTGACCTGCACAGTTCTGTCTAAACTACAGTGAGACACAGCCCACTCTGTTGTTCTGTTAACTTCTTATCTAATCTCAGTATATCTCACATCTCCAAGAGCTCCCTTTGCTCAAGTTTACACTTTTGCTGGGTTTTTAACATGGACCAAAAAACGTGCCAATTAAAAGTTCTCTGAAATTCTGTGTTAGGGTAAGATTTATTTATTAAGGGAATCTCTCATTAAGGCTCAGAAATTACATTAAGTTACACAACATCCCCCTCTTAATGTCTGACCCCAAAGAAACTTATTCACTTTCATATTCATTAAATGCAGTTTTACCTAAAGCATGTTGAGTCAAAATGTGTGAGATAATTCCACTTGTCTTCAAACTCTCCAGGAAGCAATACTTGATTTGTGGAACACACTGGTTTGCATTACACACAGCTGAAATGATCTCACCCCATTGGCTGAATTGTCACCTGATTTGTAAAGAATGCAGACATTGTACTACAGAAATTGACATAAAGATGGATATGCAGGCAGTGAGGCCCAATGGAATTACAATTCATTTCCTGACATGAATGGAAATGAAAGTGAAGTGACCCCTGCCCAGCTATAACTGGGACCCAGACAGCAATGAAGAAAAGAGATGTCTAAAAAAGAGGTTCAGAGTGGGGAGGGCTGATGGAGGGCTACCCCTGTTTGCATTGGCCCATGTTGTATATAGGGCACATCTTGCCTTGTCAGATGAGGCCTATCATTTCATTTAAAGAAGTCAAAGCATGGTGCTGTATGGCTGTGGTTCCAGGCCAGATGGACCAACACATGGCCTGTGCATTGTCATTCAGATGCAGCGTGTGCCATGTCGCTCTTAATAAAGCACAAGTGCATAAATTCAAGCGCTCTATAGGGGCAGAATGGAAATCTGTATCATCTGTTACTGTGTGATTAGGCATCTGAACACTTAACTTTATACAATATTAGGCTATTTAACAAATGGTGAAGTATATGATCGTTAACAAGACTCCAGGAAAGGTTATGTGAAGGAGCAATGTTTTTTTCAAATGAAAGAAAGTGCTTCATTTTGTACTGCACAAAAGTACTGGTAGTAGTGGTCGTGGTGGGTGGTGGGCGTAGAAAGCCCAGAATAGTGACACGGTAGTTTAAAGTGTGTTTAAATGTGCAATTTTCTTTGGCTACTTGGAAGCAGCAAAAACGAGCTGTGGACACAACATCGACATATCATCATCTTTTAAGTTAACATGGTGAACCTGTTAGAAAACAGAGCAGTTACAGAGCAACATTATCATTAATTTGGAGTCGTGCTGGCTCTTTAGCTGCTAAATGCTCCACTATGTTCACCAGCTAGTCTTTAACATTGTCCGTCTCATAGACTGTATAGAAATACGAACAATCCAAAATAATATTGAGTATAGGCGCTTTAAGGTATCCCCTTAGATTGTGGTTTTGGTTAAATGTTAATAAATTAAACACAATTTGTCTTGTGCTTTAAGTCACTTTAAGTCAGTTTTTCCACAATCTCACCATTATCCAAGTGCTGTGAGTGGCTCAACAGACCCATGCAAAAACAAAAATGCTTTAGTTATTACGAGCATATATGGTATTGTAAGGAAAACACAGTAAATATGTGTCTTTATCTATATGAAATGTCGATTTTCCTTAAAATTATTTCTTTAAAGATTTACTTTTCTCTTGCTTGAGCGCTCAGCTATACTTCTCTGCACTTCTGAATGTCAGCAGCGATCCACTCGATTGTATTCTGAGCACGCAGTCCTTCCCTTCCACTGAACCTGAGAAGCCAGACTGAGAGACCAGCACACACTGTAGGCAGTAGGTGATTAGGAGGCTGTGCTTTTGTTGGCACACACTATTTAATACCTCACCCTAATAATGGAGCCACGGCTTAGGAAAAACATGAGGGAAAACAACAATTTGCCTATTACTTCCACTGAATCTGAATCAAATTGCCCACTGGCTATATGTACACACACACACACACACAGCTGGACCCAGTGGGACATGTATCCTTGTAATAAAAAAGATGGCAAAGCAGGCAGCAGGTGATCCAAACCAAGAACTAAAACATTTCCAATAAGTGGGATTCAAAGATATAGAAGAAATTAAACATACTGCTACTTCATGTTTCCATCAAACTGTAGCTGGAGGCTAAATATGGCATTAAATGTTCATTCTTTATCTGACCAATGTTTTACACTTGCAGTAATGTGTGACGTACATTAGCAGGCAGCTTTTGACTTCACTATTTTATTTCATAATCCAGTAATGTTTGCCAGCTGCACAAATGAGATAGTTGACACAACTATGGCTAATTCTGTGTAGATTTTGAACGCTCCCAATTTTCCAACAAATATGACTCATGCAGGGTAATTTTCACCATCAGTGAGGGATGAAACATCTCAACAACATCTCAACAACTGTTTCATCATTTATTTGGATTTTTTTATAATTATTATTTTATTTTGAGCTTTCTCTTATTATCTTAGGCTGCCAAGTGAAATTATGTATATAGATATTTAACTGTCAACTGAAAATCTGTTTTGCTTGATCTCAGTCACTGCTTGTGTATAAATCTATTCCTGGCATTGGTTTGCCTGAAGAATGTGTGCAATACATAAAAATCCATCTGAACTAAACAACAGTAATCATCTTTCAGTTTGCTTCAAAGTATTAACATTTACTTTATTTCTTTATTTCTAACAAAAGGTAGAAATACAAGTGAAACTGATTTAATATCCAGACAAACTCAAACCCTTTTTAACTACAGCTAAATCTCTGCTATAAGAGAACTTCTTCCACCAAAGACAACATTAATCATGATCATGGGGCAAAATATTCACTCATCCAAATGCAGAAGTTCTCAGCCATGCATTTGTCTCATTTAAACTATTGTAACATGCTCTTCTCAGGTCTTCCAATCTGTAGCATTAAAAGAAGCAGAACTACAAACATTACCTACAGATAGCATCATGAATTGGCATCTCCTCACTTGGCAGAACTATTGATGGCAAAGTATTTTCTTACTGTAATCCACTGCTGTTGAATACCTCACCTCAGCATTAATATGTTTTCACCTAGACTGAAAATTGACTTATTTTCAACTCCTACCATTCAATAGTATAATACCAAATACCTTGTTGTGGTTTGCGTTCCTTATGTACAGCCATTTCTATAAATAGGCAATAAAACACGTATTTGTCGTATGAGCAGATTTAATTTTACATGTTGTTTTACATTGTTGTTATCTCTTTTTTTTTGGTAATTGTTATTTTATTTTAAAGGAAGAGACTATGATTTTACACTCAAAATAAGCACACTTACTAAATGACTCAATGCAAAACATTGTTTTTTATTGTAAATGATTATGTATTATTTATCTTTATATTGCATCTTGATATGTAAAAGAAAATGTTTGTGTGTATTTCATTGACTGTGATAGAGATGGGCTATGATGGATGAGGTAAATAACTGACGACATGGTTGTGGACATATTAACAGAAGTATGTTAGAAAGAGTTAACAATGTGGGGATCTATATATTCATGTCTGTGTGCAGGCTTGCAGAGACAGAAGGCGTAAATGGAGTGCAGTCACAAATCCTACTGTAGAGCGAGCAACATATGAATGTAAATCCAGGGGATGAGCATTCTCCTTGACCTCAGCAACAATGTCACCCTAGAATCACCTTCCTATGAACAAGGCCACTTACATCCCATCTCATCTCTGGCTCACTCTGCTTCTCCTTCACCTTCCATCTCTCTGTGCAATCTAACTTTACAAATCCACCTCCAGCATTTAGGTGCTCTCAGGAGAGCTGCTGCACTGATGCTACCTGTGGCTGGGAATTTCAAAAATAATTTCCAAGGCAGGGCCTCGGTGGGTAGGGACAGAAAGAGGAGAGAAGATAGCATATCTGGGTATGGAGGTGGGATATAAGCTGAAATGCCTGGTGACATGCACCACAATCCTGTCAGACACAGAAGGTGCCTGCACTTATTGAACCTGCCTTGAAACTGAAAACTATGCTTTGAAGTACAGCTGCAGTGTGATGTGAGGATCATTCTTTCCATTTGGATTTCCAACCAGTTACAGTCATTGCATTATTGATGTGGCATCCAGGAATTCTCTGCACTAGGTTGCACCAGTAGCCTAGTCTGAACATAATTTCTAACGTAAGTCAGAGTTTAGGTGCTACTTAACATTTTAGGAGTCGCACCAGCCGGAATAGTTCCAAGGTAGGCATAATTTATAACTTAAATCTTATAGCTATGCTTTAGTAGGTGTAAAGTCTTCGTAAAATAGTGGTTAGCATGGTGCATCATTTTGAAAGGTGGGATAACTGAGGAGGAGCAAATTACACTGGGATAGATAACTTTCTAATTAACAACTACTGATTCAACAGTTTGCCAGTGCAGCTACCAATATGTGTTTGTTAAAACAGGGTGAAGTTATATTACCGTGTTGTAGTTGACGGTTTCACCACTCACTGTCACTATTGTTATTTAGCACTAGCTGTAGATTAAGCTCGTATTCATCTCCTGGTCATAATTCTTTGTCCTAGTCTACGAATCTTTTTGTTGTTGGGTGATTAACGTTTAACGCATTTTTAGCCGTTAGCTTCTTTGCTATTGCTTAGCAAAGTGTTCAAAGACAATTGGGCGTCATTTTCATTATCTGCAACAGTTATTTGGACATTATGGACTTAGTAGCTGAGATGAACCTTACGTCTCTCTAGTGCAACCAAACATTGACAAGTAGTTTCAGCGTATGGTTTAGTGTAGACACCCTAACTTAAGAGAGAGTGTCTGTATAGCTGGTGCAATTGGGCTGCTGATCTCTGTAATTTCTTCCATAATAAAACTTCCTTCTTTTACGTAGGATAAAGCATATTTCAGTCAAGACCCATTTTAGCCAACAGACAAACCAAAGCAACATGCTTTTTCATTAGCAATTCTATTTCTTTTATTTTTTTATTTTTACTCAAAATATTTCCAAACAAGATAAAAAGCACTGGAAACTGTCTACAGTGGTGGGAGAATGCACAACGCGCCCCTAAATTATGTAATGTACTCTCAATTTCTTTTTACAAAGTCTGTGGTCCTGTCACAGAGATCTAGGTCTCAGATTTCATTGTAATTGGCTCTGAAAAATCTTTAAAACGTATCTCATAGCTTGATACAACTTGCAGACACTCAGAGAAGCATGAGTAAAAGATGGGTGGGAATGTGGCTGAAGAAGAAAGGGGTAGAATGAGAAAGAGTTTAAAAGGAAGAGATGGAAAGTCAGCAACAGCAGATGCTGAAAGAATTTGGTTTGAAGAGATTATGAAGAAAGCCAACGTGAACAAAAAAAAGTGTGTGAGGAAGTATGTCTTCCATCCAGCGCCTGAGAGGAACAGAGAAAAATAACTTTAACAAATGCAGCCTGTTTTGAAGTCTGCGCTCTCCTCTCTGTACAGCCGCTGATCGATAGCAGCTTCTCAATTTTGCAGTGCAATGAGTTCTCAATAAAACCGGGGAATGGGCATTACGCCTCCTCCCTCCCGTTACTGAATCCAATTCCACAGACAACGTTAGACTTGCCCATAATGGATTCTCTATTTCATAGGCTTTGGCTTGTGTTCCTATGGCGCTTGGTTAATATTTCAGCCCACTGTCTCTCTTCCCTACACAGCCCACTTTGTTGTATTGATTTATTTGTGCATCCCCTACATACCACCTCTGTGGTGGGAAGACGATCTATTATGGAATTTAATACCTTTCAAAGAGCTCACTTTATTCTTTTTTTATTTTTATTTTTTACAAAAAATGATGGGGGATGCAGTATGTTCCAGGCTGAATAGGAGTGGTCAGAAAAGGTGATCTCATTTATCCAGTTTTTTCCTCCAACTAACAAACAAGAAGTGTCTTGTTTGGCTGTTGGTTAATGGAAAGCATCCTTCAACTATATTTAGATAAGAACTGCATTAGTAGGAGCAAATTGGGTGAAGACAATGGCTGCACAGACAGACTTGTGTTTCCTGCTTGGAGTTGGAGGATACAAGAGGATGTTAAAGACGGATGCACGGTGCACAGATATGGAGGAAGCCTGAACCCAGGACACATGGCTGTTGTCCTTCCTGTATCCTGCATCCTACGCCGAACACCTGGTCAGTTCATTAGAATGACTATTTTCCTCACAAGCAGTGTAAACATTGTAGACAGGAGATGAGGGGATGGAACTGTGTCCAATGGAACCATCTGTTAAACAGTCACATTCCATGCTGTAAAAACCTTTACAGTGTTCAGGCCCTGCTAGTGTCTGTACTGTCAACACGTCCTCATCCCACGTCGTCAAATACCAAGGCTGCTTTGTTACGCCCCTTTTAACACGTGGTTAACATTGTGAAGCGGTCGCAGTTTGGTTAGGTTTAGACACCAAAAAGTACTTTGGGTTTGGGAAAAGATCATGGATTGGGTTAAAATAAGTGCGTTATGTGACGAAAATCATGGCATAGGCTAAGTCAGCCATGTATGTAACTTAAAAACTTAATAAATAACACAACCTTAACTTTTGGTTCATGGGTGAAAAGTGAAAGTAATGATGTATTCTTCTTCAATGGACAGTATATACAACAATGACAGAAGACAGGAGAGATGATTGTCAACATTTCTGCACAGTTTTGCGTCTGTCAAACGACTTGTGTTTAATCCAATTACAGTCAGATTGGAATGACCTAAGTACCCAAAAGGAAACTCCAATTTATCACAATTATTGCAAAAACACTAATCAAATGACAGCGAAGGGTCAATGATAAATAGATTTGCAAATAGGCCAATCTAATTGTACAATTCTGTAAAATTAAAGACCATATGATGATTCCCTTTGTCTCTACTCTATTATTGCTGGTGATGGTTGTATGTGATAATTACGTTCTGCAAATTACAGTCTTTGTAAATTATCTTACAGTAGATTGTTTAAGTGCGTGCTGTATAGATGTTGGAGTCAAACTGAAAGTAATGAGATTGTGAGAACAAACAGGAGGATTTCAGTTAACTGTGTTTCTGAACAAATTCCAGCAGGGAACAGATAACAAATAAGCTGCAAATAGTGTGAATACAGGATCAATCAGAAACTGTAGCACTACTGTACACACAGCTTAGTTGATACATTCTGTATCTTGAAGGTACCCCCCACCCCCAAGACACTCCCCAGTAGCAAGAGCAACTTCCAGGCGATCATTTAATTCCGTATTTTTTTCATATGTGCTGCACAGAATGAATCCCTGATTGAGATGCTTTATTCTGGCAGCCATTAGTGAGTCATTTGGTGCTTCATAATATAAATTTATCAATGAAAAGGATAATTACACACAATGGTGGATGTTCCATTTAGTTCAATTTTAAAAGTTGAATGTAAAAGAAGAAAGAAATGACACGTGTTTGACATATATCAGTGTGTGTACTTGCACAGATCTTCCATTCCATTTCTGAAACATAAAACGATTTAAATGTATGTATTTAAACTTAACCCTCACACCTCAAATCTCAAACTGCAAGCTTAAAAGAGATATACTGCTGACATTTAGAGTTATGTTTCTTGTTGTGTTTCCACTTGAGTTTTCATTTTTTCAGTGCATGCTGTGCTGTGTTGTGAGTTATGCTTGCTGTATTGATTATTTGACATTTAAAATACAATCCTTACTGTGTCAAGGCAAGCTTGGACTTAACAGTTGTCACGGTTAACAAATACACTGTCAATAAAAGATACATGCAACAATAAGGTTTGTGGCAGGTTCTTGGAACATTGTTTTCCTGACGGTGTCTTCTGTTACTTCCTGCAGCTTCCAGGTCACAGAAGTGAACAGAACCAAGCAGCAATGCGTCACCTCTGACACTATCAGATAATGATGGAACTGTGACCAAGCCAAATAACAGCCTCATGTTACTATGACTAAGTCGTTGTTAACTGAGAAGACTGAATGCTGGCAAATGAAAAGAGAGAAATATGAGCCCTGATGTTTCCAACTATGCAGACTGTGCTGAGACACCGTGGTGAGTATTAGAAAGAGGACAGTGTGTTTTCATTAAACCAGCCTGAATTCGGCTTCTAACTCTACACTAGTACTTTACAAAAAGGAGTGCAATCTGAATTTCAGATTTGTTTCTCTAATCAGTCTATTCCTATGGGGAAATTTGGCAGGGGTACAATTGAACACAGCATGAACACAGCAGACATAAATCACGCGCCATTGGCCGCAGCATATATCAGAACTGTATTGCCTGGGCATCGATCGCCTCTCAGACAAGGTTGTGATGAGGATTGTGGTGAAGGGGTAAATGAATTTCAGCCTTCAGCCTCTGTTTTTGATATCCCCAACTAGCCAAGCAGTGAGGGTGCAAATCCTTCCTCTGCTCGTATAGTCTGTCTCCAGGTAACAGTGACAGTGAAACAATAAGTGTTAATGAAACGTATGAAGGTACATGCATGGATTAAACCTGTTCCTCCAAAGATATGCAGTCTTTTATTCATTTTTAGTCATTTTAGTCATTTAATATGTTGGCAAAAGGACTAAGGCAGAACTTCTCTCTGTGCTTCAAAAAACAAATATTATAATTAAAACAGGAGGACTTGGGATTTAACTGTGTGATAAAAGGCTTTTAGGCTCCAGCAGCTCTTTTTATGTGCCAAGTAAGGAGCTGTTGGGTTTTAGGAGGCTAACATTTAAAATACTTGGTCAGCAGTGAGACTCTAAGGACTCTTTTAGGGTTTACATTCAAGCATCCGAGCCTGAGAGCAGAACCAAAGGGACACGGGAATGGACCAAAAAGCAAAAGAAATCAATTTACTCAACCTGAAACACACACATAAGACACACACACACACACACACACTAAACCAGAGAGGTGCACATGAACTCACATAGATGCAAGCCCATGCAATCACACACAGAGACAGTGGATTGCAGATCAATGGCAGAGCAGAATCAATGGATGGTGGGGGTTGGGAGAGAGAAATCGCTCATGGCAAAGATATATTTAGAAAGGTAAAAGACCTGCAAGTGGGCTGGTTGTGGAGGAGAGAGCAGGAGGAAAAATGAAAGAGAAAAGGGGAAGAGGAGAGATTCTGTGGAGTTAATTGATTTATGTGAGGTTGAGGAAGGAGGCACCACTGGAATGCATGCCATCTCCCCAAGGTGCTCGGTGGTGACAGATTGCTCACCTAATAGCAAATTACCTGCACATCTCATCTGCACACCCCACATCACCAAAACAAACCATATGTGGGCTCTTACAAGCCAGCAAGCTGCCAACTATCTCCAGTCTTCTATATTTCCTGTCGACTGGGACACCTCCTTAAGAAAGTCCTCAAAAAACACGCTTCACAAGAGCATCTGCTCAGAGACAGAACATGTTTACATGTTGAGATGTGACTGAAATGTTGCGATCAATTAAACACAAAGCTGTTCATTTTCTCCTCTAATTCTATAGACTATAGCATTGTTTGAGTAGATTTTCTTGCTTTAAATCTAGTGGTCCGTATGAGTTTTCAGTGGTGTCCCAGTTGGTATATGAACATATGGTGTGCTTATCTGAAGGTTTTGAGTTGTAGTTTAGCTTTAGGATGCAGCAGCATCTCTAGAACGAGAAGTTAGAGAATCCCTCTGAGTCTAAACATTGGCAGTTTTTGAAACCCCTCCACCAACACATCAAGTTTCATAACAAAAGCTTGGATTATTTTGTTTTTGTTTGTTTCAATGATGAATACCTGCAAGCAGCCCAGAGAAGTAGAGGATACATGTAAAACATTTTTCTCCTCTGTGGTAAAAAGTTTTACTTGGACTGAAAATGTCAAGGCATCCTTTATTTTGTTGGCCTAAACTTTAAACTATGTTTTTGAAACGAACCTTGTAATTACACCCACACTCTCTCAATGAATAAACATCTTTATAAATCAGTAAGAATGACTGGGATTTTCACACTAAAGAGGAATTTGTTTCTCTATTCAAATTGATGATTCTATGTCTTGTCCTTCAACTTATTTAGACTTTGTATAAAACATAAGTGGACCTAGTGTTGAGGGGGCACACATATATACATCTATACTTTCAATCTCCACAAGGAAAGGACAGTGGGGGGGGGGGGGGGGCGGGGGGGGGGGGGGGGGGGGGGGGGGGGGCG
>JAVQJL010007940.1:0-32958 GCA_036024295.1 Nannoperca obscura
ATATATATATATATATTTCTCTAAATGGTAAAGTATTTAACATGTGGACTTCTGTGTAGTGTGAATGACAAAATGACATGATTGTTGTCAACATTTCAGGAGAAAGTCAATATGTGTGTATATGTATATGAGATCCGTGCGAAAACCAAACAATCCAAGTTGATAATAGTATACACTATGCATACCGCCACACACAGAAGGTTAAATGCCCAGACTCCAGCCCTGCACACAAACAAAAAGCCAGAGCAGGAATCACAACAATAACCCGGTACCTCCCCAGGAGCATCTATCACTCTGCAAGGCCACAGTACAAATATTTCAGAGCCGGGCCAGGGAAACAGCTAAAGTGGCTCACAGTATAAAGAGGAGTGGGAGAATAATAATAAGTGGAAGGTAATGACACACCATGCATCTGTCAGATTTATGAGTTTATATCCTGCTCTGCTTCTCTCATATACCTGGCGGCCAGGTCTGAGCTCCAGCCTGTACACACCACCATGCTGATGAGAGGAGTCAGCGGTGAGCAATCACAGAGCACAGAGCGAAGGGGAGAATGGAGCCGCACTCGCTCTGCTATGGGCAATGACAACATCCAACAACTGGCCACTAAAGGCCCAGAGCACACACACACACACACACATAACAAACACGCACACACTAACAAATACCTCAAAATGGCCTGCAAAAATGCACAAAATCACAGAGAGCCATATAACAAACAGGCAGCTGGGCAAATATCTAGAACACTAAGGTTGGGGGGCCCAGGACGGAGATATATTAATATATTTAATATTATGCTTATGAACAGATATCAGCATTGTACTGTGTAAACTATACTTTAGCTAAATGTTGTGCCGCACTTCCAGGTTAGATCAGTGAGGAAAACATATAAACAATGCCAATTTCTAAGAAGGAAATTAAATGGGTGTGTGGGTGGGCCTTTAGGATACATGCAATCAACACTATTTTGGTGAGGAATGTTAAATGTAAACAGATTTGTCTTCGAACAATGACAATTCCATAGAGATTGTCTAATGTAGCCAAAGGCTGATGTCTGGTCCTTAAATAGCTATTGTTTATTCAAAGTTTATCTCAGGTCAGATCCACACGTTTGCTGTATACATATTGAAAGGAGACTTCTTTGTCTGTCTATGGCAGGTAAAGTTCACATTGTTGGAAGTTTTTACATGAAAGGACTATACATCGTGGTCAGGGGTTGGATGAGTTTATCCAGGAGTTTACTTAAATTGGTTAGTAATGTTTTAAATAGTTAATTCATTGTTTTAAACTGAGATGAATTTGTTTTATATTTTTACTAATAGAACAGACACTAATGAAAAAAAATCTGTAATTCTAAAGAGTAACAACACATTTTTGGATTTACTAAATGAAAATAACTTAATTTACTTAAGTACTAATTTAAGGCAGGATCATGTATTGTACATTCACACACAAATGTTGGATACAATAGAGCATACACACTCAAAAACAGCAAGTGACAGTATGATCACATGAACACAGACACGCACATTGACAGCTCTCAACTTTGTAGCAGATAAATGTGAAACATCTCCTGAAAAACAGAACCAGATGGTATTCCACAAAAAGCAAGTCAAACGGGTGTCATAATTAAAAGTTATTCGAATTTTAAATAAGCCCAACCTCAACAGCAGAAAAATAGCTCCAATGCACTCCAATCACTGTGTGTGCCCCCAATTCTTACAGACTAAGGTCTGTGGAAAATGGTAAGTCTTGTCTTTTGGTCAGTCCCAGTGATAACAGTGTGAATATAAATAAATAAAGTATCTTTTTTTCCTGTTTATATATGATCGTTGTTTGTTTTTCTTGCACAATAATTTAATACATTTTGGAAGATAATAGAGTTTTGTTGTTGCGGGCTGTGCTGTGCTGTGCTGCGTATATTTCATTTTCACTTAAATATGATTAGGTGTTTTTGGAGAAGATTTTTATGTTTGCTGTGTTTGCTATCACCACTAATTAGGTGTTAGTTTAAAATGTTGTTTCCATGGAGACAAAACATTGTCATCCTGCATAAATGTTTTGGTATTGATTCTATTAGGTTTAAGATAAAATCTCATGTCATAGTGACACGCACAGGCTGCTGAAAATATGAAGTACTTACAGTATTACACACACGCACACACATGCACATGGCAACACACACACAATGGAACAATGTTCATAAACCAGACTCACTGGCTGCTGATAGTAATGGGAGGCACAAGCATGAAGATGCTCATCAAACAGACACTATCATAGTTAAATTGTCTCATAAATACACACAGCAGAACAAACACAGAAATAAAACAATAATAATAATGGAACAGAAGATGTATTGTAAGACTGTTATTACACACACCAACGCAAGCATGTGGATAACCAAGCACATGGAGACATACACATACTTGCTTGGTTGAAAAGAAATGCACACATTCATGCACAGACACACACACACACACACACACACACACACATGCTTGCAAACTTGTGCAGAGATGCCTTCAGGCACATACTAGCACACACACAAGCATACAGCCCTGCAAGTGTGTTCCAAGAAGCCGTTAGCACAGAAGGCTGTTTGTGAAAATGATCACATCAATCGAAGTGATAGATAAAAGACTGGGAGCAATTGATAAAGTGCCACAATTATTTGGAAGATGAATGGCTGAATTTGCTTTTAAAATTGGACTGGATCTCAGTGCAATGGAACAGAACTCATCATCATCAATGAGCCTGCCATTAGATTGCTTTCTGTCACAGCCCAATATCAGCCCGGACAATTGGATCCATCTGCCAAATGGGATCAAATAGACCTACTCACACAACATCAGAGGTGATGTATAGTGACCACGTGTAAAACATATTGCATTGCAAATGCACAATACATCATTGTGTATGTTGTTGTGTGTGCTTGGGTGTAACGTCACCGTGTATGAGTATGCTCAATAGAAATGATTTGAGATACAGTAAGTGAGAACAAGTACGACATGGAGGGAAGTAATAGCACTAGCAATACAAGGAGGAAAAAAAACATGATGCTTAAATGCCACAAATGAACCCATCAATTCATATAATGTGTGTGAGATGTGCAGTTAAAGGCAATCTTTCGCAGTAGGGAGAGAGGAATCATTTTATTCACATCTTCCAACAACATCAGGATATTTTTCTTTTATTATTATTATTTAACAGAATATTTGCAAAGTTGCAACTCATAAAACTTTCACTATCATATCACATAATTTATTTAAGCCTATAAATCCCTTGGCTTTTGCAGTTATATGCCTCATAATGATGCATTGGTTAACACAGCCTGAATATTTTAGCCACATAAAAATGGTAATAGATTAAACCAGGGGAGTGTATAGAGCTACAGTGTGTGTGTGTGACTGTGTACGTGTGTGAGTGCAGCTATCAGTAAAGAAGTATTACTGCAGCTTACACAGGCCTTAGCAAACAGAGGGGAGCATCAGAATGCACGGTATCTTCACTGCATACACTTGCACAAGGCAACAGAAGAGGGACAGACACAACAGGGGGCTGGAAGGAAACACACTAAGTAATGTATTGTGCTGGGAGGGAGGTGACAGGGGTCTGATGATTCAGAGGAAGTGTGTAAATGGGCTGCTATTAACGAAAAGGAAGGCTGAATTATTATTTATGACCGCAGATCTGCCCAGAGAAAACATCTTTGCACTGAAAATTAGTTATTTACCTTTTCTGTCTTCAGTGTCTGGGGTATCTATGGAATCTACTACTGACTCAAATTCACATGCACTATAAATCACACACACATCAGCTCCAACCTTTAAATCTGTCAGTGATGATGACACTGTAGTTTTGTCTTTATTTACTGTATTCTGCCAATATGTTTCTCATGACAGACTTAGTATCTCCAGCACTCTCTCTTTATATACTGTATCTCCTTTACTCTACAATAAGAAAATATATTCTATTGTATTGAGTTTGTATTGTATATCTTCTATTTGATTCTGCTGTATACTAGGATAGTGTCTAGTGTCTGTAGCTAAGGTGAAGGCTGGCTATTTCTGTCTAAAGCAATGACAGACCAAACTTAACTGAAATGTAATTAAACTTTTCCAAACACAGACACACACTCATACATACGTCTACACTGTGCCATCTTCTTCCCATATTTGCAATAAAACGTGTTTCTTTCTGCTTGTCTGTGAGGGGGAATATGTGTACAGTGCATCCTGATATACCCTTCACCATTGCATCCTGTCTTCTCTTCTTCCTTTCATTCTCTCTGTCAAACAAACACACACAAAAATGCACACAAAACTACCTGCGCACACACACACACTGACATGCATGCACACGCATACACATATTGTTACTGGGCGGTCAGTGTCTGGGGGAGCTCTGCAGGGACCTGTGCTGTCAGAGAGCAGACCACACAGTGTCCCTGGTCCCTGCTCCACCTGCTGTGACAGCTAATTAGGCATGGCCACAAAGGCTGGGCTGTCTGGGTGCTAGAGTGGGTGTCGTGGCATGGCATGGCAGGGCATGGCATGGGACGCCGTGGCCAGCTGATAAGGTGCCCTGCCATGTTGTCCGGGGGACACGCTTAACCCAGGAACACCCACGACCACAGTGGTGTGTTCTCGTCTTCGTTAGGCTCCCCTTCAGTCATTAATTACGCTCACACATTTCTATTAGTCCCCCATTTAGGCTAATCAACAAGCAGGGCCCACCACTGACATCATTAGCTCTCATAACAAGCAGTGACATTTGGGGAGGGGCCCTTCAGAACCGTTTGTGAGCATTAACCCTTCCCGTCCCTTAATGAGCCATTCTTATCTTGTGGTGTACCTCGGGGCCTTTTGTCCTGCTCCTGTTGTCCGACACCCCCCAGCTGGTCCTTCTTGCCCCACTGTCATTAAGAGACAGCAGCAGCTAGCGCCAAAGCTGTGGTCGCTCTAGGCAGACAAGGAAGCTTAAATAGCATGGTAGGAAGTTAACACTGCAAGGGGGGCAATGTATTTTTGGGAGAGTTGGGGATCAAAGGCGCTGAGGAAATGTGATGAGACAGGGCAGTCTAAGCCCTTTGGGTGTGTGTGTTTCTTTGAGTGCGTGTGACTCATATTAGATAAGAGGAAAGGAAGGAAACACAGGTTGGAGATGGTGACAGGGAGCTCAGCCGTTTGCCTGGACCAGCAGGGAGCAAGGAAAGGGAGAGCGGCCCCCTGAGCGACTGCACAACCTCCTGGGGTTTGAGCTGCTGTTTGGACGTAAAATTAAAAACGCACACACACAGGGGCGCACACACACACACACACACACACACACACACACACACACATAGATGCATAAATACAGTTATTGAGTTCCTAGTTCTAACTTTCATGCTGCCGCAAACATATGTAACCCATGCATCATGAATAAACATTTGCATACATATATTTGTCTGCATATATGTTCATGTCTGTGATAAAGATGCATGCATACATGTGTGACTTTTGCCATAGTCATATCTATCAGGAGTCATGTGGTGTGGTAGTTGGTACTAGACGCCATCCTTATTGTGCCACCTATCACATAGATTCACACCTGAACAGACATCTAATTCATGTTATCTAACATGTGAATGTGTATATGTGTGTGTAATTAATGACACCTCCCACACAGATGCATACGTTTAATGTTATGTAACTTCTGCCTCATAAGTCAGGCAAGAGTCACAAATGTTTCTATGTGTGCGTCTGTGTGGAAGATGGAAGAAATTGTGACCCAATCAAGCCTTGGATGTGTGGATTATTGGGCAGAAGTGTCTATGTTGTTGTCAAAACTGTAACTTTCCAGATTATCTAACACATTCAAAACCACAGACACCCCTAGCAAGATTATTTCGTGCAAGTCACATGGGCAAGTTGTTGGCCACACAGAGCCACTATATATTATGGGCACGAAAGCTGGAAGCAAGACTTTATCAGTGTACTGTATGTGCAGCTTTCATTACAATGAATGGTGCACCATGTTTGAATACCTCATCCATTGTTTAATACATCCATGGTAACTAACTAATCACCTGTGGAGTATAGCTGGGAGCAAAGAATTTAGCAATCCCAGCCAGCTTCACGGACCAAAGACCACGTTTAATAATTTACCAGATGAGAACCGCGGACCATGCTAAAAGTAAGCAGAATGGGTGAGAAAAGTACAACAAAGTCAGATAAACCTTCATTAGGCTCATGTGCGCGGCAAGTTGCCTCTGAAGGTACAATCCTAGCCAATTACTTCATACCAAAACGTGTTCTCAGGGCAATGGGTAGCCCTCTGTGTTCTTTACTTATTCATCCCTGCCAGGCCTGCTGTATGGTGTCCTGATTGACTGTTCATGGTGAAAAATTCATGTGATCTCATTGTCTTCCTCTGTCTCCCTCACCTTCCTTTTAACCATCCCTGACCAGTAACTAAATTTCCTGTCTTCTTAGCTGTAATTTAGAAGTGTATGCATGCACCGCTGCTCTCTGTGGGCTATTGAGGCTGAACTAGGTGAAACATGGCTTTAAAGTTGTCTCTGAATAATGTAGCCATGTTGGTGAATGCTATGTGACACATAAGCTACGCTGCAACTTTGAATTGCAAAACGTTTTAAATATGCTGGTAACTTTTCCTCCTGCAACAGAAGATTATCACACAAAGCAAGAGCAGTTTTCGGAAACAGAAACTGTAGTGTACTGTGTATATGGTAGCGTACCTATGTTTGTTTGTTTGTTTGTTTTTTGATAAATTTGTTGGTTCATTTAGCTCATTTGCAAACCCACAACAAACAAACATAATGCACATATTCAATCATGCATGCACACATGTAATTTGTGTCAAGAGAGGTTAGGTATGAAAAGGGTTAACACACTATTTTCTAGCTCTTATCGGTGCTGGTAAAGGGATAAGGAGAGGAAAAGTGAGAGATAGAGGGAGGGGGGAAGTGAGAAAATGCCATTTGGGGGGAGAGCCAAGTGGGTCTGCTAAACGAGTGGATTCTTATGCAAATACATGCTAATTTATGCGCACAAGGCAGTGGCAGCGCCCGAGGCTGCTTTGATTGGCAGTTGCAGGTCTGTGTGTGCTGAGGAGGGATGCTTGGCTCCGGGTGCTTCTGTAAAGTTGGGCACAGCTGCCTCTCCATGTTCTACATGCTCTGGATCCTCCGACTGCACACGTCTGTAGCCTAGCCTCTCCACCGGACTAGTCCCAGCAACCAGCAGGGCTCCCATCCAAAAAACTCTCCACACACCAAGAGCTCAGCTCAGCCAGCTTCAATTCCTCCATGGCTGTAAGCAGCCAGGGCATCATTATAAAATCAATGCCCCAGCTTCATCTTGCCTGGCTGTTTGTGTGTGTGAGCGTGTCTGAGCAGGAGGGGCAGCGTTCTGGGCTTGTTTGTGTTGATTCTAGGGGGTGTTTGTGAGTGGCAGAACAGCATAGGTGCCGATGCAATGCTCTCTACACTCACTAATGGGCTGACAGAGAGGCTCTAGGTCAGGGCCTCCCATTACTTCAGGAGACAAACTGGCTAAATGAATAGGAACCAACATCTAGCTACCTCCCAGAGTAAATGTAAATGCCATTTGTTTCTGTGGCAAGGTGTTGTCATGCAGAGCAGTGGTACATCTTGATAATGTAAACATAAATTCCTGAATACAGTGATGCCCGAGTAATTGGGTGGCTGTTATTAATCATTTTTTTGGCAGTTTTTTGTATTTGCGAGGCAGGAGGAAGAAAAACAAATTTAGCCCGGCGAGGATGAAGCCATTACTCTGTCTATTACTCATTTACACAGGCCCCGGGGCCAATGGGAAAACACTTGGAAATCACCAACATAAAATAGAATATGTTCCCTAAAAATATAGTGCATTTTACGCTACCTCATAAATGTAGTGATGAGGTTTCTTGGAATGAAACAATGGAGTCATTTTTTCCCCACCATTTCTCTACAATAATATATATGTATGGTAGTACTTATGCATATGTGTTATAAACATCTCATTCTAATGTGCAACCATGCTTGTCCCACACAAGTAATGCACACACACACACACACACACACACACACACACACAGTTTGTGTATCCACATGACCAGCAAATCCCGCCTTCCCCGCCTTTTCACACGTGCCAAAACAGAAGGTATTTTTAAAGTCTGCAATTATACCCTCTGCAGAGTGTAGGCAGAGAAATTATTTGTTTGGCACCCCCAGCACCCCAATCCCCCACACTCCCTGCACACCCTATCTCAATGGAAAATAAAGCAAAACCATTTAGACAGGTCTGGAACAAACACATCCAAACCTTTTGTTTGTCACACCTGGGGACCACAAATGGATTCTCATCATACAGTAGATTGAAAATGTATGCCTATTTACACCAGTATCCCTCTCTTTCTGGATATTACAATCATTTTGCCAGCCATGAAGTGGCCCTATATCTGCCCATGTTGTTCTCCTCACTCAACTAATCTCCCCTCTCCAGCTTTTGATGACACCAGAGACACAATGTGATGTTCCCTCATCCCCCGTCACCCGGCGTTGGCTTTTTGAAATAGCGCCATATGCATATTTCATCCTTCCCCTTCGTCACTATAGAAGCAATGAATAATACATCTTTTATTATATTATTGCAAGAGATTTGTAACACTTGAAACAGAATGCAATATGCAGTTTATCTCCATGCATGGCGAAAACAAGGTGCTTCCGTAGCGTCTGTCTGTGTCACCAGACAAGAGGGGAAGCAAAGAGAAGAACAGAGGAAACAAGCTCATGTGACTCCTGACAGTCCATCAGCTTCCCGGGGCAATTATTCTCCCGGCTGAGGGGTTGGATGCTGAGGCTGGTGACGGCCTTCGTGCCTGTCTACACACTTAAACAATGTGTCATTTTTTACATGTTTATGTGCTTTGTGTTACTTTTCAATCCAGCATATGTTAACAGCAGTTCATGCTGGCATACGTTTGCTATTAACACCAGTGGCCAAAATCCTTGTAAGCTGTTGCGACAATTTGGCTTTTTCACCAGCCATATCACACTACAACATGTTGTCTATACTCAAACACAACAACAAAACATCACAAGCTATAAAAACACGATAGTGGCTTTAAATATACAATATATTATCAATGGAAAAGTTTGCGCTCCATAGTTTTTCAAGCTTTGTGTTCTATCCACTAACCTTACATTGTCTGCAGACCTGTGTTACCGGCATAACACCGGCATTATTAAAATCCACCCTTAATCATCAAGCGCCTTTGTTTTGCTGGCGTTACTGCGGTCCACTTTGAAATTTAATTTCCTGAAGTAGAGGGTCAAGAGCTGATGCCATTTTAAATGGAATAATTGTAGTGTTTTGGGGTTTTTTTTCCTTGTGTGTGAGCAGCAGTGTTTGTCGTTGGCCTGCCTTGTCCTCTCAGAGATGGAAGGGTGAAAACACGCTGAAGGCCTGCAGAAAGCCCTCCAGCCTCTATTGTTTAATTTGACGAGGAGGCGTGAGGTGAGCTGGAAGAGGAAATATGTCTCGGTGTTGCTGTATACCACTTGAGAGCTCATTCACTGCCTGGGGCTATTGACCACACCATGTCAGGTTCTATGCTAGAAACGTGTCCCCACACAACACTTAAATTGCATTTGGACCTTGGCCGGGGTGAGCAAATGCCTGGCCAGAAATCAATGGAAGGATACAAGCCTCGGTGGACACGGGAAGGCATTAGCTTTCATTCCAGCTATTGATGAATGCCAGGTACATTTCATCAAACTACTGTAACTCACTGAGTTTTTGTTGACTGTACACATGCAGAATTTGAGTTGGATGCTTAGAGAGACTATACTTACATGAAAGGTTAGACATTTATTGTCAAAAGTTGGGAGTTTCTTTCGATAGCTAGAAGCTGATAAGTCTACAAACATCTTGAGGGAGATGGGTTAAATGTTTAAAAAAGAATAAGTAGATGGATAAATAAACATTGTATCCCAGCTTTGCTTCGCTGATCTGTGACTAACTGGATAGCCATTAAGGTTTAAAAATCCCAGAGTGTGAAACAGACTGGAACACATTGAGCTTCGGCTCAGCATAATAGATTTTCATTTCCTTAATCAACTTCCTTATTCATCCTTTTTTTTTTCAAGGAATTAATATAGATCACTGTAAATGGGAGCCAAATACGTGAGCGGCAGCATGCAGGGAGCAGGCTCAGTGGAGGAGAGCCGGCTTTCTCCTTCACCAGGAGCAGCATCTGTTGCTCCCCTGCTCCAACGCTATTTACAGATAGCTGCCATTATTTACGCCTGATAAGATTCTATCCAATTTGCCAATCCACACTGTTCACAGAGACACGGACAACGCAAGCGCTTAACAAGGAAGTATCACAGAAAGGCTTGTCAGTTGTCGCATGCGGTTTCCAATTCAGCGTTGGCCAAAACAAATATGATTTGTATGTAGCAAACGTAAAAGAATGATTAATATTTGTTTCTGTGAAGGTAAATGGCAGTGCACAGACAGACAGTGAGACAGGTGCAAGCTTACAGAGATAGGCTCACACACATGCAACGTAAGTTAAATAACCTTCAAAGTCTCATATTGGTGGCTATACTAAAAAGATATACCCTGAATTAGCCGCTGCTTAGTCACTGTTAGTATTCAGGAGTGGCCGGCAAACTGAAGCGAAGAGACAATATGTATACTGAGATAAGGATTACACAAAGCTCTTAGGATAAAATTCTCTCCTCACTATAAAAAAGCCCCCCTTCACAGAGCCACCAGAGCCCCATATTATGTAAACCTCTGCCTAAATACTGTGCCTAAACCTCAGATGAATCCTTGGAAAGTTTGATGTGCCAGCTTTCAGCTCTAGGCTAGGTGGGTGAGTGTTAATTTTCAAGTGAAATAATGCACTGTGAATATTCTGTGCAAGTTACTTTTTTGTCAATTTGGAAAAATCATATTTTCTCTCTGACTTCAGGGACTTCACAGAGACTGTATTTATTTGTGTGCATGTGTGTGTGTGTGTGTGTGTGTGTGTGTCTATGGCAGTGTGCAAAAAGACAAGAACCACGAAAGAAATGACAACAAAAAAAAATGCTGCAGAGAGGAAGTGACAACGAAACAAAAGAACAAGAAAAGACCAAGACAGAGAAGGAGAAAGTGACAAAGGCAACGAGAATAAAATGAGGCGACAGAGAGAAAGAGAGGAATAAAAAAAATGAGGCATGTCGAAAGTAAAATAATAGAGGAAAAGAGAAGAAGAAAAGGAGAAAAAGAAGGACACAGTACCAGACAGAGAAAGAAAAAGTTTAAGGAGGATTGGCTTTGGCAACAAAAATGATCTCTCTATGATTGCAGCTCTCTTTGCAAATAACATATAGTGTCAGTTTTAGTCTGCTCCAAGCTCCAGATGGATGATTTTTTCCATTCAGATGCCAGAAGTTGGAAAAAGACACAAAATTGTCAACTGTAAAGAAATAAGTTGACTTTTCAAATGCTCTAAACTGTCATATGTCAACCCATCAGACTGTAAGGAGATTAAAACAAAACACACCTTTTAGAGGTAGAGATTCAGATATTGCGGCACTGTCATCCATCAGTATTGCCTGAAGAGGTGTCAACAAAATCTTTCTCTAAGATTACACCTACAGTGCCCCCACAACGTTTTGGGTTGCTAATACAGTTGCCCTTTCTTTGTATCACATGTAGACTTTTCTGTGAATAGCTGAGGAAACACTAGTCTGAGTCTGTGACTACTAATAGCTAGCACTAGCTTCCTAATACTAAAAGAGAACGATGATTGCTGATGATGCTAGGCGTGCACACATCTAATTGATTACTCCAGAAGTCCACAAACAAACAAGAAAGGTAAACAGGTTATCGCTACTGTGCTCTTTTATGAAGACAAAAGAGAAATTATATGAAGCTGTGACATATTCCACCTTCAATTTCCCTATGTCTGTCACTGTCTACTGTCTATAGTGCACGTCACTGCAATAGGAACAAAACACACACGCAACCACACACTGCACATCCCTCCCCTTTTGCCAGAGGATAACCCTGTGATGTTATACCCTTGCAGGGTGCAGCATCTATAAGCTCCTTTTTTGTCTATTGAAGAAAAGCGTTCCACTCTGGTAGATTACGGTCAGAGACGATTAAGATCTTTGCCTCACTGAAGCAGGGAAAAGGGAAAGACGTGCTCTGTGTAACCTAAAAAAAGAAGACAGAGGAGATAAAACAGATGAAATCCTTCCTTCACTACAGAGCCCCAGGCTGCTCAGTGGGCGTGGCGATCCCAATGCATGAGCAGCATCATTGGCTTCTCTCTCTTTAAATGTCTCCGTCTTTCTCCTTGTCTCTTTTTTTGCGACTCTCTCCCGACTGAATCTCCTTGTCTCTTTTCTCACCTTACTGCCTTTAAAAAAAGAAAAAAAATCCCTTGTGTGTCTGTCCTTCACTCTGATCATTCTGCAGTCGGAATAGTATGAGTGCAGAGTGGCATCAAATGTTACATTTCATGATTTTGGATACTAGCTTTTTTGGAAATTTAATATGAGCTCAGTCTGCTGTTACACTTGTTGTAAGTCACTCTGGGTAAGTGGGTCAGCAATATGCCTTAAATGTCGATTTGAAAATGTTTCTTGTGCTTCTCTCGACCACATATTTTATTGAAGTAGACATATACCCTCAGAGACACACAGTTTAAACGACCAATCAGTGATTTTTGACCACATACGTTACCAGCATCATTTTGAACATACATGTATATAAGATATGAGTATGATTTTTTTTATGTTGGTGCTGGTTTGTTTATATTACGATCTTGGATTAATGCCATTTATATCATTTTCCATTTTACCTTGACCTGGAAGTCTTGTTTTTAGCAAATGTAAGTACTGTGTCTTTTATAATTTATCCTGTAAATATATAAACATTGTGTTGGAAGAAAGTGGAAGAAATGATACTATGTAAGAATATAGTATGTATCCAACTAGATTGTCCATTTCCAGGAACAAAAGTCACAACACAATTTTGATTACCAAAAAAGTTTTATAAAAAGCCATTAATGATAAAATTTGGATGAATCAGTGAATACATTTGGATTGAAGTTTGGATTTTACAAGTATATCAGTCGTCAGCAGACATTGATGGAGATAAATTCTAATGAGTTAGGAGCACTCGTTTTTTTTTAAGTTCAAGCAAACATTAAGGTAAAGAGTTCAGCCTTCCCTGTATATGAAAACTCTCTTTGCTGATTTCATTGATCCAGAACTGTTCAGACCCTGCTGCAGCTGCAGCGACTGATTTAAGTAGTCTAATGACTGAATGTCAATTATTTAAAGTCGTGAGTCTCATCAACTGACGGAATCAGTTGCTTTGCTGTCACAGCAAATTCCCCACCAACATCAAGCCAGCCATCCTTTAACAACCTCACCATCTCGTTGAGGATGCAGACATGTTCAAATCAAGAGGCAGTTGGTTTTCAGCCCCTTCTAAAAACCCATCATCACTATTTTGAAATGCAATGAGTTCTTCAAGTCCCAAGAGACTGTTATCCCTGCTCTATAATTTCTTGTTAAGTTGATTTAAATGATGAAATATGTCACTCAGAATGTCTAACTGTGACCATAAATACTGTACATCATACAGCATGAGCAAAAGAAATGGATGCTTTGGTGTCTTGCTTTACTTTGGCACTCAATGATTACAGTGGCAAGCCAAAGCCATTTTAAGCTAAGCTGCCTAATGTCATTATGGGTAAAGAAATAATTTTGCTCTGTTGACACGTGACTGGTAAAAGACCTCAAATACCGCTGAATGAAGTCCATCGTCTTTTGAAACCCGCTATTGTAGGAGCGCTGTTTGTTACCAAGTCCAATCCTTTCTCCTCAAGAAATGAAACAATCCTCTGGAAAATGATTTCACCAGTTATGTGTTCTTACAGGGGGATATACTGTAGGCCAAGAGAGTCCTCCTGAAACCCTTTTTTAAGTTGGAAGTGATTCCTTCTTCACAGACCTCTCCTCGGCTGCCAGTCCTTCCTCTATTTCATTACCCCACGTGACTATCCCATCCAGTGTACCTCTCTCTGTTTCTTCCTCACTTGAGTTTAAAACATAACCTCATGTTCATGATCCAAGAGTCATGGGGTTGGGGGAAGATGAATGACATTTCAGGACATTTAACAAACTATCCACTAAAATGTCTCAGGCAGGGTTGGAATGTCACCAGCTGCCAAGCAAATGATTGTAAACTTTGACTCTGGACGTTTAGTTTGCATTGTCAATCAGCTACTTCACAGCATGCCATCAAACTGTGCTGCCTGCTAAACTAGTAAAACACTAATACACCAATACAATTGGTTGTATTCCTGTCAAAGGAACATCCATATGCCTCAGTCCCATTCCTTTACTGTTGGCCTACATAGAGAGGCAGGGTTTTGGTAGGCATTACATCTTCCAGGCACGTTCTTGAAGAAAGGGAGAGATGGCAAGATAAAAGGTCTTTTTGTGGCTCCCACCCTCTGCTGCTCATACCCACACTGGAAAAAATAATCCTATTAACAATTCAATTTAACTGGGGTTCCATGTTAAAAAAAATACAAATCTACGCTGGTTATTTTCCCACCAAGTGTGTTTCAATTGTTTACCAATTAGTTTAATTTCCTAGCAAGAACTTGCAGGAGCTCATATTGTTACGTATTGAAATGTGATAACATAATGTCTGCTTATTCAGAGAAAATAAGTTTGAAAGATTGCATTGGAATATGGTCAAATCATCTCACAACAATGGTAGTTTTTTTTGTCAAACTTAATTAAAATATGATTCTAGACGTTTGGAAAATTAAATGGCTTGCAAAAAAAACTAAACATTTTTCACAGTGCTTTCTCTGCTTGTCTCTAGTGCCTACACTCTCTTTGCTCCTCTCTCTCAAACAGGGAACCGGCCATATGGCAAAGCATCCCCTTACTGCTGCACGCTCTCCGCCCCACCTCCCGTAGCCACTCTTCTCCAACCACACACACACACACTCATGCATACAGGAAAAGAGTAAAATAAACCACAGGGATGCTGTGGGTTGAGGTACAATAGGGCATAGCAGGGTGGGTGACCAGAGCAGATGTCTCTCCCTTTCTCTCTGTCCCCCTTTTAACCGACTCTGGCATTAGTTGGTGTCAACCAATGCCAGGGCACTAGTCCGGGCACTATGGCGCTCCACATTGACTAAAATGTATTCATACAGAAGTTTTCCGTGGAGATTAAGCGTATCTGCGGTGTCGGCAAGACGGGGTCAAAGTTGGCTGGTAACGAGGAGCGGCAGCACAAGCACAGGGCAGACAATAAATCTTTCCTGTGTGCCAGCAGACCCGTGGACCTACAAATCACCGAATGGTTTGTTTTTTAAATGAGCTGAGTTGACCTTAGCGGTGCATTAATGCACATTTCAGATGCAAAGACATTCTCGCCCAGAAAAAAAAAGCACTGCTCCTGGCTATATAAAAGGGGGAAATGGAGAGCGAAAAGGGAGAGCGAGCGCGAGAGAGAGTTTACTGTTATGACAGTTCACCTTTTTACCCTGGCTGCAGAATTAATTCCAGCATTTGAATGGTAACGCTGATGTTCGGCTGAAAGATACTGCCAGTGCAATGATCCTCAATAAAGAGCTATGAGCACTTTACATGGGAAGAGACATTTGCCATTTGCAGTGGGAGGCCCATTGGATCACTTGCTGAGGGCTTAGAGGGGGAAAGAAACACTGGGGCTTTCATAGAAGCTGATGGAATAGCTTCAGCACATAAAAGCTCTGTCATACTAGGGCAGAAAAAAAACACAATTTTCTGTACTGAGATTAGGGGTTGTTTATGCTCCATTTGGAATTCAAATGGAATTTCACACTGACAAAGAAACAAAGCTGCTGAGATAAAGGCAGCTGGTGTGAGAGTTGTCATAGTGGCAGTGATGTTTCTAATGTCTATGTCATGTCCAGCCATCATGGGCAGATGGGCTGCTGAACAGAAAACCCAGCACGAGTGTGCAGCGCAGCGCCCCCTTCAGGCAAAGTACTTCATGCAGTTCCTTTATGGAAGCAGAGACAGAGTGGGAAACTGTTGGCCAGACTGAGCCAAGCTTTAGTTTTCTCATTAAGAGTTTATGATTGACATGATATCATTTTCTCAACCATGGTAGTGGTTTTGGCCACCTCAGAGATCAATGTCCATCCTCCAATCAGCCGTGCTTACACAGCCTCATCAGGGCTCCCTGGAAAGAAGGGAGCTCATATAGCCTTGTGAAACAGAATGCCAAGATGAAACGAGGGATGAAGGGGACACCAAAGGGGCACTAGCTGGGGCCAGATTAGCCATTATTTGCCACACAAACCCTCATGATGCGAGGCGAAGGTCAGACAAGCAGCCTGGCACAGCTGGGCGCAAAGACTGAGGCATCCCAGCGGCAAATGGCCAGCCTTTGATCAGGCGTGTCATTTCTGTCACGAAGGTGACCCACACGATCAGCCTACGTCGACCAGCCAGAGCCCGTGGCCGTGGCAATGACTAACATTCATACTCTCTATCCACCCTCCCAAGTAAAACCAGAGGAAATCTTTATTTTGTGGCCGTGTCAGCCTCACGACTTGAGTTCACACCCTGAGAGAGATATGCTGTTTTTGTGTTATACCGAAGCCTGTTTTACTCCCCCTCTTCCATAACCTAAAACCTCTGCTTTATGAGGGCTCATCACAGGGACAGGCAGTAACAAACTGAGAGAGAGAGAGAGAGAGAGCAAGTTGAGAGGGGGAAGGGCACAGCAGACAGAAGCATAGCAGCAGTGCCAGCCACACTTACGGTGCCCCCTGCAGTAGGCTGGCGAGCATCCCATGAGCCCATGTACCAAAGTCCCCTCTCCTCCTTGGTCCCCCCTTTTGCCTTTTCAACTATAGGAAGGCAGGCTGACACTCAAGTTAATTAAGATTTTAATCCAGGGTGAGAGTGTCAGTGGAATACCACACAACAAAGGCAAACGCGGGCCTATCAAGACGGGAGTGAGAAGGAAAAGGAGTTTGGATGTGGCCCATACAACATGATAATATTCACCCCTCCTCTGAGAGGTCGGACAGAGTCAGTCACTTTGTAGAGCAATCAAAAGTGCTCGACAAGTCCATTTTGCCAGGCTTAAGGTTCAGTTCAATGCCATCTACAGCTGAAATGATAAGTTCATTTCCAAACACAAAATGCATAATCAAAAGCTATGTCTGATGTTGTAAACATGAGGAAACAAATTACCCACGATGGTAGGGGAGCGACAATCCATGACTGACTAGAGGAAAAGGAGGATGAAATTGACTTGGAGACATTTGAATGCCTCTACTTCTTAAAAATTCTCTCGCAACTCGACTTCAAAATAGGACAGCTTGCTACAGTTGACGTGGTTGAAGATGAAATATGAGCTTGTAGAAAGGCTGATTCATTTCTCATGTTTTTCCACTTAGTTCTGAATCAGATTTGAGGACCTTTCTCTATCAGTGTGCCCCTGGGTTCAGTATAGCCAAGAGTAAGACCTTCTGGGAAATGTAGTTGGAGTGAAAATGCGAGCAAACCTTCCCACTGGCCTGATATCAGATCGGGCAGCAGACTACTGGAGAGGCAGGGGCCTATCCCATATTAGGAGAGTTCACATACGTGGCAGGGCGTGTATGGTGGAATAAGTGGGACAACTCCCAGCAGGCTGTGAAAGCACTGGCCAATAAATGATAAAAGAGCAGGACTAGTCCCCGCGCTGCCTTATTGAAGTTTACCTTTGTACGTTTACACTGAATCCCAATTTGCCCTCACTGCATTTTTTCAACTCATACCATCTCCCCTCCAGAAGTCTGGGGACCATCACACACATCGAGAACTGTTCTACCTGACTGGCCTTTGTCACAGTGGAGATAAAGGAGATCAAACTGAGCTGCAAGATAACTACATCTATCCAGAAGTTGTTGTTGGAAAAACTACTGCATTTCCCTGAAGACATCAAAGTATTAGTTTTTTAGACAC
Organism: Nannoperca obscura; assembly: GCA_036024295.1. NCBI lineage: Eukaryota > Metazoa > Chordata > Actinopteri > Centrarchiformes > Percichthyidae > Nannoperca > Nannoperca obscura. The sequence goes on from JAVQJL010007940.1 coordinate 18,056, forward strand.
AAGTTTAAGTTCTTAAAATGTCTAGTTCTACAGTTTTCTGAATCTCTTTAGACACAGAATGACAATAAAATGTTTGGTAAAAAACGGTATTTGAGCCAGGCACACATTTTCAAAATATTTGAGGAGAGGTAAGAAATTGATGCTATAGTTTTCCCTTTGGAGGGCAGTTTTAACTGAAGCCACCTAAGTGCTGCCACACAGGCCCTTAACCAAAGATTAAAGGAACCAGACCCTCTTTAATTACTGCAGATCGCCTAATTTTCCTATGAGTCGTATAGCAACTTGCCTATGTAAGAACTTTTTCATTTTGCACTGATGAGCGAAATGTTTAATTATACTGTATTAAGCTATTTATTCCCCCTTGACTTTACCATGGATGGGTGTGTGAGCAGCCATGTGATGGGATGAAATTAAATCGCTTTTTGTTTGTTTCAAACCCTCTGTGTGTAGAAAAAGTGTTACAGTGAAATGAATCAATGTCAGTGACAGGACATGAACAAACCAAAAGAAGCTTGCTAATGTTAAAATAATGTAATGCAACGGGATAAATATTTACTAGCACATTATAACTATAGTATCCTTCATCCGTACAAATTAATTGTAAGCCCATGAACCCTGTACTGTAATTCAGTTTATAATTTTTTTTTTTTACCTTGAAAAATAAGAAATACAAGATATGTTTAAATATGTCAAAGTCAGTGCAACTTAGAGCAAATGTAAGTACACATTCCCTCTGCTTCATTAGACCTGAACCGACATAAGCCTAATAATACTCTGACCCACTCGGCTGACCTAAAAAACTCTAATCATAATTGCACTAATTCCCATACATAAGCACTTTAACTTTACTTGGATATGCAAATATGACTTCATACCAGCGCCTACAAGACAAATTCTCGGTGATGTGTTTTTTTATAATTTTTTTTTTTTTGCTGTTCCAGCCAGCTCAATACCTTTCCACTTAATATGCTGCCAAGTTAATCAACGTTGGTTGAAATCCGAGAGATCACAGACACTTTAGCTGCTGACGCGCCTGGCGTTCCTCAAAGGCAATGGCTGATGGATCTCCTGTGTTCATTATGGAGAGAAAGAGTTCTCTTTAATCAGCCTGGGAGTCACTTATCATAAGGACGCCTTGCCACATGCGCACGCTCATGCACACGGATGCACACTTGTGCACAAAACACACACGTACCAACCTCTGTGTAGAAAAGCACAGATGGAAATACACATTCATCAGCACACACGCTAACATCTTTGAGATCCTCCCAACCAGCAATACAGAGCAGCTGAGGAAGATATATTGCATGTGGACAGATCTTACAAGATATAATATGGACTTGCTTAATTACAGAACTGTACACACACACACACACACGGCTGTAAGTACTGCAAGTAGCTGCCATACCCAGTCTCAATGTGACAGGCTGAGAGAATGTGATCTTGTGGCAGACCATGTTTAAGACTGAATAAATATTTGAGGTTTTGTGTTCAAATGCTTGTCTGGGGGATGTAGGTAAATATATGCGTTTGTATATTTGGGTCTGTACTGTGTCACTGTGTGTAAGCAAGAGTCTGTTTAGGTGACTGAGTGGGTGTTTGTGGTGTGTGTGTGTGTGTGTGTGTGTGTGTGTGTGTGTGTGTGCGCCAATCTCTTTGGATTGTGGACAGGCATACACTGATTTAATCACTCCCCAGGCAGAGTGTGGGGGAGGCAGAGGAGGCTGTGAGGCAGATAGGAACAGACAAACGCGACAAGGCGAAAGAAGGAGAGAGCATGCTCGCCCCGCGGGCTGGCACTGCTGCACAATAAATACAGACTTGTACACATATTACACTAAAGGTACACCTACATGGACACGTGAATACATAAATACATACATGTATGTATGCACTTCAACCATTCATATATACTGTAGAGTAATACTAAAGCACAAAACCAAAGGGTATGCGTGTGTATACGTGCTTGCATGTGTTCATAACTAGTTATTCATTTTTTGTTTGTACATGTATGTGGCTTATTATATGTAACCTTGCCTTTGTGAGTGTGTATGTGTGTCTTTGTGTAGTCCAGATGTACGTACTGTGTACATTTAGTCCCAGCCAGAGGTCACTAATGGAGAACAGGGTGGTAATGGGCCTGGCAGTTCAGGTTTTTCTGTAATCTCATCACGCTTAACTCAATAAGGTAAAGGTCAGTCTGCCCCGCGGTAGACACCCTGTCCCTGCTTTGACCTGCTGAGAGACAGAAGACGTGGCACCGCAACCTCAGGGCCTCTGACGGAGGCTGCATCAAGACTTATTCAGTTACAAACTCCCTTCAAAGCTGTGTCTCTTGTTCCTGGTTTTAAAGCGGCTCGAGACCATTTCAATGCAGCACCGAATGGCAACAACAGGTAAATGAAATATGAGACCAATCATGTAACATGGTGTCAGTACATTGCATACAGAACGGCACACTGATGCGAGTTTATAGAAAAGGATTATATAAAAAAACAGCAAAGGGACAAAAGCAAATATCTGATGTTGATGTAGATTTTTAGGAGACAGTTTCATATTAATTTACTGTGCAAAGAGAGATTTCATTTTTCACTGACACTTACTGCAACACAGTTTCAGTCCCACTGTGTGATTTAAATCAGGACTATTATTACATTAAAATAACTTGATTTACTGCAGCTTTAAGATGAAAGAGCAGAGCAAAGATTAAGGTGGCTTAGTTCTTATTGATCCAAAATTCAAATTGTTAAAGTCAGACAAAACTTTGCTAAAATGTGTTTTGTATATGAATAAATTCATAATATGAATTTATTATATGAATAAATTCATAATATGAATTTATTCATATACAAAACACATTTGTTGGTTTTGCCTGTTTGTGTTTGCTAGGTTGAAAGATGCAGACAATAGTGAGCAACTTGTTCTGGGAGCTTTTCAATCCGAAATGCCAAGATACTGCTTGTTTTTGTTCCTCCCTTCTGCTCAACACACACACACACACACACACACACACATACTCATCTCTCACCTAAAGCACCATCCCTTATTCTCTCACATGTCATATCAACAGTATTCTCTCACTCTGTTTTCTCTCTGCTACAGGTTTAAATTAGCCTGTAAAACATAAAATGTACTTACTTCCATACGGTTTTGTATAATAGGAAACTCTACTAAAAGTAAGCTAGTTTGATCCATGCAACACATATTTGATGACAAATGCTAAACTACAACAAAAATCAACAAAAACAGATGATTCTTTTTTTTTTCTCTCAATGTTTTCCTTTCTCCCTTAGAGCAGTGAGTTGGGTTGGTACCGGTGTTGACAGAATCAGACCATGTGATCAATAAGGGCACAGCGGTGACAATGAGGACCGATGGGTGAAAGATTACACGCACATAAACACACATTTTCATAGTGGAAACATGACACCAACAGCAAGAATTAATTCAGAACTTTCGATAACACACACACCACAAAAGGGCTCAAAACAGGAGTAACTGAAAGGTAACAGCTGTAAAAAAAATAAAATAAAATGTCATTTTCCTCCGGAGTCATCTCCCTGAGTCTCAGGTGTCTGACATGGCAGGCTTGCAGGAGGGGGAAGGAGCTTAAAGATTGACCTGGGAGTCTCCCAGTGAAATGCTTCTAATCAGCCCCGGGGGATGACATCCTCTCTGGGCTCTGGCTGAGATGGGAGCCGGGGGCAGGCACACGGCAAGCCTGACAAACTCTCTTTCCAGAGATCAATACCCAGACTGCTTTTAAAGTGTGACATGTTGAGAGGCAGACAAGGAATTCTACTTCTGGATTCCCAGGGAGGAGAGTTTTTTTTGTTTGTTTGGTTTTTTTATAGACGTGACTTTCTGGTGAAATTGCCTGACATATAGTAGGTGTGTGAATCAGTATGTGGTTATGGGTTTTGTGTTGCTTAGGATTACATCAGGCTTATCTCTAGAATGGGAGGGTCTGTGCATGCAATATGTGCACAGATAATGGGACTTGCGTAGCATTACTTGACTTGAATTTTTAACAAACAAATGTAATTCTTTAAAACACACTCTAAACTTGTGTTCATGTCTCTCATCACAAGTTTCCTAAACAGACTTAATACAAGACAACAAACATGTTTTACTTTGCCAACTGTCAAATGTCAGTAACTACCCTATATTTAAAACATGTTGCATTAACACGTGATGGAAAAGTAATAAAAACATATTGTGCTTTTTGTGCTGTAGCATACGTGATAGACAGAAACATGTTCACACTTTTTTTTAAAGTACTCTAGCTGCACTATTGTGATCTACCTGCCACCTACTGGAAATCCATCCACTGAATCCAATGCCTTTGAGTATGATTTTTGTTTTTGTTGAGTTTGGCTACACCTTCTGTGATAAGTGGTAAGTGCGTTTGGTGTTTTGGACTTTACTCTGCCATGATCACATTAGAATAGTGGTGGTAGTACGTCAGTTCCCAGAACCCCAAACAAAAAAGCACAGCCTGTCCTACTGAGACTAGTGAAACAACTACAACTAACACAACAACAGTATTTCCACCAGTGCCTCGGAGCAACCATGACTACAGAGACAGTATTATCTGCATTACATGTATTGAAAACAACTGAAAGACTGTTGAGGTGCGTTATTGCTACAAATATATGGCAGTCAATAGCAGCAGCTTGGTCAGATCAAACTGGTCACATCTAAACAGGATTAAAGACACAACAACACCGACTTTTGTTGAAAGCAGCACATGCACTGCACTAATATACAATAGTACAACAAAACAGTTTAAAAGCAATAGCGACATTAACTTCTTTGTTCTTTAGGTCTAGTGTTTTTTGTGAGAAGTTGTGATGTTCATACAAGTTTTGGCTCAGAGAGGCCTGCATTCTTTTTAGTATGCTTTCTTGCTTCTGATTATTCTGGTATTTGATTTGTGTTTTCTATTTGAAGTTTGGTCTTTCTGTAGGTGCTGCATTTTTCTTTGTCTGTTCAGGCACGGTGACTATTGCTGCGAAAATTGTCCCCTGTGAGTAATATATTATTATGTATTATATTATTAAATGTAAAAATGGGTAAGTAGCATTTTACTGTTTTAGCTGTTGGCGGTGGTGCTGGTTTTAACTACTTATGCACAGTTTAGTTGTTCAATTCCCACTCTATGTGTCGTTCCCCCTCATCGGGTCACAAGATACATTTTGGGAGTCATGAGATGATTGATTGAGTAGGAAGGAAGGCTTATTATCCTTTTATACTTTTTAGTAAGTAGTTATTTAGGTTTTTCAATGAAACCATATGTAACATTTTTCGGGGATTAAGATGTTTCTTTGGTGGAACTGCTAAAAATCATCAAGACATCTGAAACGTGACACACAAGCCCAAAAGTTTTAAACCACTAGTATAATGTTAAAAAAAATCATTGTATTATAAGCTTATCATTTGCTTTTTATGTAAAATCTGTAAAGCAACCATTAACTAGCTGTCCAGTCAGTGTAGTGGAGTAAAAAGAACAATATTTCCTGCAGATGTTTCAACATTCTGACACTCATATTTGTTGTTTTATGTGGCAAACAAGCAACACCCATCTGGATCCCCAGTAGGCAAACTGTAAAAAAGTATTTGCCAAATAGTACCTGGTCCAGGCCCGCTTGTTCCTCTGCATAAATATCTTTGCCATCCATCCCATCTGACATCTGGCACCGTCTGACTGGGCACAGCTCAGCCCAGCTCGGCTCCATAGCTTTAGGGGAGGTCAGCGACTGGGGGCTGGGCACTGGGGCCGTCAGGGAGGTTGTTCTGCATACTGAGCAGCCTGATTAGGCAGAGGAGTACAGAGGGGCTCCTGCTCGAGAGGGCCAGTGGGGAGACAGGCGTGACGGCACACAGCCCTACAGCTTCCTGCCACCACTGACCAGGTAACTGATGACAACTCACAGACCATCTTCCCTTGCCCCAGAAGATAAATCAGTGAAAAGTACCAACTACCCCAGTAAAATGACATTGATGGCATTGAGTTTTGTGAAAAACAACTTTCTAGTCTGCACTAAATTGGTCACTATGATAATGGGTAAATGCATCTGTGGTTGTTTTATATCTGCATGAAGCAAAACCACCAAGAAAAAATCTTAGAGTTAGGGCATACTTTTGCATATTAATAGAGGGGCTAGTGTATTTTGCTTATGAGTGATTTGTCTTCTGCTCACCATTGTCCCTATAGTACAAGCAAATTGATAAAGATAATGAGCCCATGACAAGGCTGGCTCACATCGAGACTAGCACAGCTGACTGCCCAGAGCAATGCATCCCCTGCTCTGCCTCCATGGACACATTGCCAGTGTGACGGATAATTTGCGTAATACCTCTCCATTCCACCTCACCCTACCACTCCATCTAATCGCACCACCCCACCAGCATCTGCATGGAACATTCCCGGGTGCATTAAGGTAACTGATGAGTATTATTATGGTAAAAATTTAAATCAGAGACGTAAATCAGCCTATGATTGGGGAAAACGTTACTTCAACTCAGGCACATGGTTTATGAAGAACTTTTGATTCTCTCTGCTGTGTCTTCTTTTCCCAGTGAGGTGAATAATGAGGGAGGGGGACTGGAGACGGGGAGGCTTGTGTATAATGGCTGCTATGAAGAATAGGTTTGCAGGGGACGGGATGAGTGGTTTTCTCACATCATTCCCCATGGCTCATTGTTGTTTGCACTTTGTCAGAAGGGCCTGTCATGCACGAGCATGCACGCAAACATGCCAACATAAGCAAACGCACCTGCATGTTTACGCATAACTATATATACCTGAACACCCACACACCAGGGAAAAGAGAGAGCCCAACACTTCCAAGAGCAAGAAATGGTGAGAAAGAGAGTGAGAGCAAGGGAGGTAGAGGGGTCAGCCATCCACTGCGATGATAATGAAAGAATAATAATAGAGTACAGGATGAAATTACTGAGCTTTACCCACAATATCTTCTCTCATTAGCTGCAGCACTAATGTTGCCGTTTATGCTTGTGTTCTACACCAGCTCCCCCTAATTAGGCGTGTGCTTCTAAAAATAAACAGCGAACTAAATAGTGGCGTGAAAGTACATGCAAATCTGGTGATGTATAGGAATAATGGTGGCGGGGTAGAGGAGGGGTAGGGTGGGGATTAGTGGTGCGCTGCAGACTAAAGTAATTGAGTTGGGTAATGTTGACACCCAGGCGCAGTCAGAGTGCCCATGTTGTGGAACGTGCTGCATGCGTGTCTGCTACAAGGCTCAGCCAGTGTTTGTGTTGTGCGCCTGGTGTCATGGTAAAGGTGTTAGCTCTGGATAAAAGGCTGGAGAGGATGCACAGATACTAATCCCTGCATTACTTTGAGAGAGAGGAGCCGGGTGGAGTCTACCTCCTGTGGAAGACCAAGGACAATCTGTTGCAACACCACAGCACGGGCAGAGATAGGGCACAGGGCTCGGCACAGCAAGGACGAGTAACGGTCAGCCATCCCTCCATCCACAACAAGAAAACATTGTTAGAAACATGTTTAAATAAAAGATCCAAAAAGTAATACTGCTGCTTCAACAGAGGAATAAATCATATCCAAAAAGGTAAGAAGACACACAGCCAGTCCAAACACAGTCTGATTTCTTCAGTGTGCCTCCAGCTGCACATCTTCAGCCTGTTGGAAGCACGAGCAACCTGAGGTGCCATTACAAACACAATGACAACTTACAAAGTACCACAGAGAAAGAAATGTTCTTTTACCGTGAGGTGACAGTGCTAACCAATGAGCCACTGTGCTGCCCTCCTGTGTAATTTTACTGAGATGAATTTACCATAACAAAGACTTTGAGACCTTACAGAAGAAAATTCTAATTCAGTAGCTCTCAAATAAAATCCAATATAAATGAAAATGGGTAGAGTGTTGACAGTTTTATGATATAAGGGAGATAAGGTAGAAAATACAGTAGCTTAGAGCAGTTTCCACAGCAAAGTGCCTGTTTAAGCACGACAGGGGCAAAGTAGGGCCAGGCTCATCTTGATGATTCCTTTCTTAGCCTTGTCACTCCAGCTTTACGACTTAAAGGAATTCCTTGATCTCTTGACATTGACTTGGTTATTATTTCCTTTCCCTGGCATTTATCATGTTTTTTGCATTTACTGAAACTGAGTTTTTACCATAGAATATTGTCATAAAAATCACAGACTTATGGTATAGATGTTTGTACTATGGGTAGCAGTGGGCAGGTTCGCATTACAGTAATGAAACTACTATTTCACACTGTAGTTTACTACAGCATTTGGACAGCAGCAACTGACGGATATGGCAATGCCTTTAAGAATATAATATAACTTTTACCATCTACCGTTTTGCTCACAGGATGCTACCACTATGTAGAACTTTCACAATGTACTACTTTCATTATGTAGACTGACATTGTAATGTAAATAAACACAACATGAATATATAATTTGTCTATTGATAGATCAGACTCCCATATTTTCCAAATATAGTAAAAATAATGCAGGTAAAGTGCATGGCAGATTTTACAAATGAAACCTTAAAAGTATGGCTTCTGCACCTTCAAAGCAGTCTGGCAGCCCAATAATGTAATAATGTCAAAATGTATCTAAAGTGTTTAACGATCAAAAATAATCAATAAAAAATGGCTTTCTTTACATAACTTGCATTTATAATAACTGATCTGTAACATATGAAAAGATATTATTATGATTATGTTATTAGTCTGCTATTGATTTGATGTCCACTGAAGTTTTACAACACTAAGAAGTCACTTTGGAAAAGCTATAAAAGAGAAAACATACACTCTATGGGACAAATGTCTTGAGTCTCAGTGCTTTCCTTTACAGAGAGACATGGCTAACTGGAAATACTTTATATCTTTATTACTTTAAGGGGCACTTTGCTATGATTATAGCTCTAATCCAGTGTATTCTCTACCTTATCTGTTGCATATCAAGCTGTCAACATCCCAGCCAATTCTCATTTATATTAGATGTTATTTGAGAGCTATTGAGTTTGAATTTGTTCCCTAAGCAATGTCACCAGATGACACCAAATCTGTGTTATAGCAATTACAGCTCAGTGACATTATGTAGATGAAACAAATGAATAGGCCAAAGTTTCAGCAAGCAATGCACTTGGAAACATGTTGTGTTTTCCAGTTAGTAATCTTAAAGGAGCAAGTATAGCTTGCTCAGAATTCAAATCAAATCAAAGCAATCTGACTAAAAACTATTGTGAACTTCCTCCCAGGGAAATGTGTGACATCCCAGATGGAGAGAGATTGAGAAAATAACACGCGTTTCACCTATCAGAAAAAAAGCTTTATCTTTCACTGCTTCCACTGCTTTCCTCCACTATCCAAACAAACATCTCTTTTACAAATCCTGTTTGGGTCAATAGATAGTTGAAACTTCAAATGGACTGTACTTTGCAGATTTACCACTGGCATTACTCATTTCTCTGTGTAAAAGTAGTAGCACCATTGTTGTGTGCTCAAAGAGAGATGTGTAGTGACTAATTTCTGCCTTGAATGCAATCCATTTGGCCTCGCTTCCAGCCTAGCTCTGTCCATTACTGCAGTTCTGAGTCACAAACCTCCACCCTGAGGCTGTCAGCAAGAGTCACCCTGGCGGGGGGTTGGTGGGGGGGGGGGGACAAGCAGGCATACATGTACTTGCATGCACACACAAACAACTACTTCTCACACCATCACACATGCTCACAGTCTCTCTCCCTTTCTTTCTGCCTCACTCTTACACACACACAGCCTTACTTCCCCAGGAATCCGATCTTTTTATAGAGCGGCTTCGTGTTGGCGTGGGCGGCGGTATGGCCGTGCTGTTTCACCCAGCTCAGACTGGATCTCAGATCAATATCCTTTCCCCCGCTGGCAAGCTAGTTCAGGCCAGACAGACTGCTTCTGAAAACCTGTCCTTGTGGTTTCACGTCTGCCATTTCTCATAAATGAAAAGAAATCTGGTGATTATTTACCCAACTCTAATACAAGCCGATCGAAGGGACACAATTCTGTCACACCTTATGCTTATGAATCATAGTCTTGATTTGCATGCTTATGTATTTGTTGCAGTGATGTTCAACCGCTCTGAATACGCATAATAGTAACTGTCAAAAGTGTAGCACTCTTGTGCACACATATGTAAACAAAAGCAAAAGCTGAATTCAGAACACAGAGTGAAGTGTTTCTTAAGCTGGTTATGTTTGCTAACCTGTTTCTTTTTGGTTTTTTATGTTTTTGCCTGGGTGGTGTAAACACAAATTGGAATGTGATGCATTACCTTGTCTGTCCCTGCGTTGTGTGTCTAGTCCCCCCCCCCATTAATTATTTCGTAGCATGAACATGAAGCTTGCTGGGAAATGATTGGACGTTGTTTTAGTAATCATAGGCTCTTTGGCAGCACTAAATATATTATCCTAGATATGACGTTGGTGATTAGCTATGGGGTTTTGGCAAACCTTTTTCACAGACGTTGTGCATGATTAAAGCCAAATCTGTCCTCATTATTCTGTGTAAAGTTAACATCTTTAGGAGGGCTAAGTTATCCCACTAAGAAAACCTGAAGCAAAACCAGGACTTATTCAGTACAATACAATTTTTATTATTATTAACTAATCAGCAGCTTATGTAGTGTGAACTTTGGTGAAAAGTGTTCCCTTGCACACAAAAGCATTTGAGTAGTTTAATTGGCCTGCTTACAAGACGACCCCACCAACCCTTTCATTCAATAATATAAAATATATTAAAAAAACATATATGATACGTAAAACATTTGAGTAAAACAATAATGCAACTAATTCTATATTTTACAATCTTTAAAATGTATGAAATAAAAATTATCTTAAATAAAAAACTACTAGTATAGCTTAACAATTGGAAATTAGATGGCATTTTCAACTAAATTGATTTGCATTATTCCATTGGGGAAAGAAATAGTGTGAGAGCAAACAATGGACCGAGCCTTATATTTCTAACATGACCATGATCTAACACAACCAAACCTAGCTACTTTCCCAAACCATATTTCATCTGGTATGTTTATGAGGCAAACATGGCATCTAAGTCTCTAAAATCTTAACCCTTAGGGTTAGGTAGATTGTGCAGCTAAGCTGAGCTGAGCTGCAATGATCTCTAAGGCTAGTTGGGCCCTTTCACAACCTTGTCAGCACCTAACGGCCCTTCATGATCAAGGTGACTTATGGTGGAGCGTCTGGCGCTATGACGCTGCTGTCGGGATCTCATTCCCTGACAGATTACAGTGTTGGACAAGCTGCCACTCGCAGGAGTGTGGCTGTGATGGCTCTGATAATTGAAGTGCTCAAAGGTGGATGGGTTGGACAGATGAAGCCCAGCAAGTCAATGGATCAATAGTGTAATCGTGAGCTCCAGGTGCTGGAGCTAAATGGGCCAGGTGGACTGGGCCCGGGCAGAGGCAAACTAAAAAAAGGTCACAGGGCATTTTGGGTCCATATTCTGTCCATTTATTTTATACCTATGTGTTACCCACCAAAATGTGCCGTTATTAGATTGAATTGCTCAGTGCTAACAAATCCCATCAAGCCACAATGTGCCCCAAGCAACATATACAATGTACAGAAAGAAAGCAGAAAAAAATATACCTTTACAAATGATATGACAGCCAATGTCTTCTAGCCAGTATGTGGCATTTACGAGGGTATTGGTTGGGGTTTAGCCTTTAGATTCTGCTATTATTGTTTTTATCTCTCCTAGTCCCATTTCACTGATATAACCATCTATTGGCCTATCTTCTTCCTGGCAAATAGACAAACAGACTACTCGACATTCATTGTGTGGCTGCAGACAGATTTCATAATTGTCACTCGTGTTGCTCACAAGTCAATAGCTATGACTTTATGTGCAGTAACACACGGAAGGTTTGTTCATGGACTCATGGACTTAATTGAATAGGAATAGCTGAGGCCTGGCATCATGCTCGCAAAGTCATTTTTATATCGCTCAAATATCACCAGAGGATGGGGTGACAAGCTGGTCTGGCCACCTGTCAAGCTTCCCTGTGACAAGTACCACCAAAGAAAACACCCTGAGCCCGGCATTAACAACAGGCTTCTGCACAGAAGGGAGTATCAGAATCTCTGTATTAACCTACTATAAAAGTGAACTTGTTTTTCTTTAAAGCACTATCAACTTGTGCAGTTACAAATGCATTTAGTCAGACATTATACAGGAACAACAGCTCTTAACATTAAGTGCAAACGGACAGTGCGGGACAAACAATACAGTGCACGTTATAAATATCACTTTACAAACACGTCATTCAATCAGTAGGTGCATTCAGGCATCATGGCATACAGGGAAAGATGAGAAATACTAGCTGTGTGTCTGCCAAATAGAGGTGTGCATAGGGAGAGCAGCAGCAAGGATTCATTGGGATAAGGACAGAGAGATGACTGGATGTGAGAGAGACAGATATGATGATTTCTAATCTATGGAGGTCTTTCGAGAATCAGAGGATCAGTCAGAATATGGGCCTAACCAACTAACCGTAGCCCTAATACGCACCCCCAGTGGTAATTTACACTAATTCACACCGTGACTGAGCCTGAATGAAGGTGAAATGTACAACAATGTATATGAGAGGAAGATTCCTCCCTGTCTTTAGATGTTAAGAGGATGCTTGGGTGGAAGGACAAAGGATTAAATTGAACCTTTTACATTTGCCTGATGCTCTTAGCCAGAGACACCTATCAGAATAAGCTTAAATTGTTATATCAGTATCATGACAAGGTACTGGTAACAACTACAGTATGGGCAAGGGTCAGAACCATAGTGGCAGGGCCCTAGGATGACAATATAAAAGACTTTCCTAAGAAAAGGAAGTAAAGAGGGGGAGGAAGAAGGAACTGCCGGGGTCAGATGAAGATAAATGCCAGATGCTGGAGGATCAGAGTACAAGAAGAAGAAGAAGTCCAGAGTGTATATAAAGGAGAGATCAAGAAGGAGTTAAAGAAAGATAGTGAGAAACCACATCCACATTGGATTGGGAGCAATACAGAGGTAAAGAAAAAGAGGAAATCCAGGGAGGGGGAAAAAGTTAAAGCAGAATCAGGGAAGTTGTGAGAAAGAGAAATAGCCAATTAGCAGGAAGCCAGCAGGTGTGCTTTCTCTCTGGAGCCCCCCTTCTCTTACCCCCCATCCTTGGTATGGGGTAGGGGGTGGGCTAATGCTGTGCGGGCCTTAAAAAGCAGGGTGTTGCTATGGCAACCGCCTGGCACGCTCTGTCTCCAGGGAAACGGAAATGTCACAGCTTAAGAGGTCTCACAGAAAGCAAGTGAGGAAAAGAGAAGCAGAGAGAAAGGCAGGGAAAAAAGGTACAGGTATGTGCAAGGAAACGCAGTGATGGGATCGATGCATTATTCCTTATCTTTGTAGCAAGGCTGTCACATTATTTATGGAGTTTCTGTACAATCGAATTAATCATCTGGCATCGCCCTCCAAATCTCCCACTCAACCCTTAACTTAGTTTACAGCCCGAACAGATGACAGCGTAGACGTTGGGTAATTTAGAGACATCCCCTTAGTAAGAAACTCAAACCCAGGTCGCTCGCACCTGAGCACAACACAGCAATACATTGCTGGGCCTTTGAGAGCTAATCAACCTTCATTTGTTTAATCAAATATTTACTGTCATAAGCGGCCAAGGAGCCTGAGGGTGTGGTGGCAAAGCTAAAGCCTGCATCGGCAGCGTGTGGCGAGGGTGAATGTGACCGGTGTTTGCTGCTGAGCTATGGGCTGACCCTCCAAATCACACATTAGCCAGGGCCGACTAGCTGAAAGCCCATTAACCTGAATGGCCGCTGATTGCTCCACTATTAACACAGTCTGATTCCTCTCCTCCAGGGCTGTACCCACTTACACAGGTGCTTCAGCACCCGTCAAGGTCTTGGATTAATCAGAGTAAACAAATGTTGTTTCTTTTTCATGGCAGTGTATGCCACACATTACAGCTATAGTCACTCCCACTTTTCTCCCCAGATCTTTTTTTAAATGTATTTACTAAATGTGCCCATCTGGCATAATTGACCTTTTGTGTGTAGGCTGCCGTGATTCTGAAAGGTTGTTTCATTGTATTGAAAAGTCACAGAAGAAATGAAAGGTGTGTATGCATGTGTGGTATGGGTGTTGGTTTGTGTTAGCTCGAGGACAGTGGGTTCTCGGGGAAAGGAGATGGCCAGCTAAATGGAGCATTTCTCCAGCATGCTGCTGCGAGCTGGAGAGTGTGGCCTGGCCATGCCTAATTTATTTCCTCTTTTGTCGTTGTTGTCTCCATTCCTCGGTTGATTAAACCAACCTCATGCAGCTATGCTCAACAAATAGCCTAATTGAGTACGACCTTGGCAAATGATATATCAGCCCTATCCTCCAAAAACACCACCTGCACCAGACGCCCATCTCCCCATCCCATCGCTCTGTGGGCCGCCGCACCAAGCACAACAAACATAAACAGGGGATTCGCCTCCTCAGCCAAAGTCATTTCTTGCACGACCTTTCCCACAAATCACAGTGATGACACAGGTCTGGATGGATCACTGAAATGGGACACATTTGTATCACTTAGACCTTTCATCAGATGCAAGCAGATACTCATCTATTATTCCCCCTTCCATTTGCAACTTTCACCCCACAGCCTGCACACGGAGGGCAAAATAAGTGAACAAAACATTCCTATCTTTGCTCCATGCAGCAGCTGCAGCAAGCTTAAGCAGCACAGAATTCTCATTAAATTTCCATTCAGTCTGTGTTTAGATGGCAACTGGAATGAGGGAAGGAAGAGGGGGGGGGGGGCGGTGGTAGTGTGTGTTCCAAGGGGCCCGCTGTAGAAGATCTGAT